>DVVJ01001660.1:0-10916 GCA_018234505.1 Junonia neildi neildi
ATAGAAGCCAGGTCTCCTGTAGTGCAATTATATCAGCGCTCCGGCACAGATTTCTTATACTCGGTTAATACCACGATTAATCTTAAACCTGATAACCCAGTAATATGTTTCTGCATCATCTCCTTGTCAAATGAATGCTAGCCATAAGCCGGATTAGCGACGTCTCACTTGCAAAGGGCAACGAGATTGACATTGCTCTTTACAGAAACGTAATCCGAGATCGAAATCGATATTATCGGAGATTTACGAAAAGCGAAATAGAATTAGGCGATCGGTTATATCTGCATGCGATTACCCCACGTCCGACGGAACCCGCTCGGTCCGGCCCGGTTCGTTAGCGTTTCGATCGCGATTAAACGTCAATTAGACCCATTGTCGCACGGCGTCCGTAAATAACCGGACCGGCCCGCCGGATCCGGTTTTCGTAGAAATAATGACTTGAACAGTTGAACTCGAATCTGACAGTGACGGCTGACGTAAGTAAATGAGGCGTCGTTGTCTCGTTTCACGTGAATTATCATTTTTTCGTACCACCCATCGGGTGGACTTTTAAATATGTAATAATGATAAAGCTTACTTAAAAACCTAATTAAGACGGTTTACATGTAAAAAATCAACATGTTCCTTAACTGCTTGCTTCATTTATTTTTTGTGTAAACGTAGAATATGTAGGAGCACTGCTTTCGACGAATTTAAAGTTTTCAGAGCTTCTTTTACTTCCCTACGCATTTCGTCCTGGGAGATTCAATGTTGCTTCTCTTTTATTTAGTCTTTCAAAGTTTTTAGTGTGTCTTGATTAAAATTTTGTTAGTATTACAATTGAAATGGTTATGAGCTGTGCTTAAGCCATGAAAGTCTTATAAGCCCGTATGGGAATAAGTAACATTCACGCAACGTGCTAAATTCACGTTAATTTGCGACGCTATTCTCGTATTCTCGATGAAGAAGACCGAGGAATGGTTTACAACAATGTAGCCAACAATTTATTATATCTATCGTTCGAAATGCTTGTCCTTTAGGAGCGTAGGTTGATTGGCCTTAAGGTCATGTCATGTATTATGCATAGCCGATCCTATGGGAAATTGCGTGAAGGTACAGTTCATTGACCTGAAAACACGAATTTTTGTGCAATGCAAGCAAATGATTACTTAGGCATTCTGATCACTTGGGCCTGACACGCGTGACCTCCATATGACCTGGTGTGAACGAGTGACCAATGCTATGAGTCTATGCTTATCGTGCAACAAAGTGCACTCACACATATTCATGTTAATACATTATCTTATGCAGTAAACGTTCTTTTAATCGGTCTGTGTATCGTCACAAGTCCGTACAAAGTATATCAGTATACCTTTACCTGCCTATTTTTCTATGTTTCCACGTAAAGCAACATCGTCTATTTCTTTAAATTCAAGTCAGTTTTAAGTCAGGTCCTACATCACAATACCTTTCTTTTTAAATATAAGTAGCTAATAGACTTGAATACGTTATAGCTAAACCGCGGTAAATAAGCGTGTTGGATTAAGATCAATTTGCCCAGTTGTGATATTTTCAAGCTGTGCTTACAAGTGTTCACATCTGAAAACGTTATAATCGTTATAAAAATTCAAGCTCCAATAACTAAGAAACAGAGCCAGAAGTTTAACCACTTCATAAATCATATTCATATATTCAATTAAGTCATTTAAAAGGTGGTAATCTAATTGTGCCCTATTAGTTGCATTGAACATTCATGGGCAGAGAATACTTTACATCAGATATCCTTACAGCACAGTTACCCAGTACATTCATATAAAAACGAAAAATCACTACATAGCTTAATCATACATACGTCACTATACATGGCTATAACAATAACCTATGATAAGCGTAATTCTAAAACAAACGTCGCGAAAACCGAATGTCGCAACACAGCGAAGATAAACGTATGTCATGGCGGCGCAGGCGCATGTGAATAATCGCCGGCCATTACTGGTTCACAATAGAATTGGGCGGCACGGGCAGGCCCCCGTGAAATTGCTCCTCTAAATACTTTCTATTGCCTTAAGTATTTTGAGTATTCGGAAGTTTTACTTATTTAAGAAACCGTCCGAAATAAGGCTTGAAGAGCTATTTATGGAATTTATGAATTATCACAGTGTATCTTGCACATCAGATACTTCTTCCATAATAAAAAAATATTTATGTCATCAATTTTTCATCTCTCCAATAAAACACCTTTATTTAGCAAAAAACATTAGCGTACCCACCTAGTAAATGTAAACTAAATCGTGACATAAGAAGGTATTTTTTGTAATTAAAAAAAAAAAAAAAAAAAAAAACAGAAATACTAAAACATTTTTGATAATATATTCGACACGATTATTTGTTCAACCTTGCTACATTTATTTTATTTAAATATCAGTACAAATTTTTATCAACAGCGGCGATGACATACCTTTTACAGCTTTGTGAAAGGAAGGTGAACTGCCGAACTTCCTGGTGAACGACCAGTCAACAACAACAAGAAAATATTGAAAGTTGTATAATGGTGGAAATTTCGAATAACTATTTTAATTTATTCGTATCCTACGAGACGACATTTCTATATCAATGAACATAAATGATGTACGTAATGGAGACGTTTTTTTCATAAAATCAACACATTTTTCCCTTTTTAAAACTTGAGCTCATGGTTAACATGAGTGTATAACATAAGCTGTAATTAAATTTAGAAATATATGATCTAATTGTCACTTTGAGATAATTTTAGTCACTATTCAAGAAAACTAAACATCTTTATTTTTTTTTCGAAATGTGACTCCATTCAATATGTATAATATGTACTTAGATAAGAACAAAAATAGATAGAATAGCTATCTATTTTTGTTACACGTCAGTCATAAAATAAACTAGTCAATAAAGCAGTAGAAATATACATACATATGTATATTGGTAATAACATAAATAAAATAACAAACGTAAGTTCATAAATATTAATAGATTTTATTATCATATCGCAATCACCTAAATTGTTTACAATAATAGTGAAATATGCCACAAAAAAGCATAAATTACCGAAAGAATTATTATTGATATCGATATCATTAAATTGGACAAACATGTCACCAATTATAATAAACGTTAAAATACGTAGCAAAAATAATAAATGAACTCGAAACGATTTTCTCGTAATAAAAATCGGAAACTTCGAAATCGAAAACGTTGATCATAATTTATGAAAAAAATACGGACTGCTCCAGTTTAAATTAATTGGATCATACATTAAATTATACCTCAATAATTATTACGGGGCCTTGCGGGCCGCTGCCGTCGCGTACTGACGCAACATCGCTCCACAAAACGTAATGTTCATTGGGTGTGCTTTCATCCATTTTTGGATGTTTGCAACCTTCGGTATAAGTTCCGCCAGTCGCCCGTTCTTACTTTCGCTCCAGTTTTTCATGACCTTAGGTCATCGTGGACATGTAATAACTGAGGTGCGACTACACGCAACGACTTTCCTTCGTGGTCCGGTTGCTTCGTGGTACACTGTCTGTGCAAGAAGCAACCCTATGACTGCATGTTACACCATAAATGTCCCCTCTATCATTTTTAGATTCGTCGTAAAAACGTGCAAAATGCAGTCTAAATTCTTAGCAATCTAATAACAATGCAAAATCCTTTTTCATTTGACCGAGCTACCGTTTTTCCGTCCACTTATTCTCGCTTAACTGCACGGGCTAGTTTGCACAAGCGCGTAGTTATTTTAAATGTTTAGCCGATCTTGACCTGACCATTAAAGCAGTGGTTTGGTTTAATTCGAGCAGTAATTTTATACGTTTGAAAATTGTATCAAAAACTTACGACACAGCGGATTTTGATCCCCGCCGACCGAGCGGCGGTCAAGGTGCTCTGCCAACTGAGTTATGTGTCCGATTGCCTGACATGTCGAAACATTGATATGGGCGATGTTAATAAATTATAGAAATTTTGTATAATCATTAATACTAATCTAATTTATAACTCAATAAATTATTTATTAAATTCACATTTGTATCTACGGATCTTTTTCAATAAAACTTTTTCTATCAAACGGTTCCACTGAAAGATTAACATCAATCTAATATAATTTAAGCAACATTGAAAAGGTGTAACTGTATCGTATTTATTACTGGCGTCGTCGAAATGATCTCTTTCATCTTATTTCCCGCAAAATCTTGAATGCGACCGGCGCGTTAACGCCTTTAAAATAACTCGAAGTATTTTAAATGCAATAAAATAAAATAGAGCATAAAGCACTGATCCGGAACACGCGATCCGTAGGTATGTCTGACGGATTTTTTACACCGTTTCGATTAAGCCAGTTCAAAGAGCACACGAAATTCGAGCAGTGTTGTGTAAAAAAGTATAAAACATGGCGGTCAAGAGTGATTGTAAAAAGGCTTCGTCCATCTTAAACTCGGTAAACGTATCGAGTGACAGAACCAGTCTTTGCAGGAAATATTTTTTTTTTCTTCGTCAATATTTTTGAGGACTAATTATTATGTTTTTAAAAAACCGCTACCGGCATTATCGCTCCAAATTAAGGTTATAAACGTTATTAATGTATCGTTTACTTATTTGATAATTTTTACAACTTTTTAATAAGTCATTCTGTTATAAAATACGGTTTCACATTTAAACATTATACAGTAAAGCGGTATTTGGTTTATTTCGTAAATTTTGCAACGGAAAGAAACGATATATAATTTAATTGTTTAATGAAGTGGAACGCACACATATCGTATCGTAAATATAACCAAATATTGGTTTCAAATAACAACCAATGTGACATATTTCTCACGAGGTCGTATAATCTATGTAAGCCCTTCCTCATATCAAAATATCTAGAATAACACGTTGTCCCAACGAATGGTCCAAGCGACGGAACCCTAAAGACCTGTGCGACGTTCGTGACTGTAGTCACTCGCCAACCTCCACCTGTAGCCGAGACTAATCACAGCTTCACGCGACAAAAGATCGTTTTGGCGGATTCCAATTGGAGACGAGCGTGATGAGAGTACGTGACGTGCACCTGCTGGTGCCAAAAATAGAGAAATTACTGACAAAAAAGTGACGACAAAAACTGTGGTCACATTTATTAAAAAATGTTTTACGTCATAGACTTAGTCAAAGTCAGTAACCCTCAAAATTACAATTTATGTTACGAACAAGAACAGTAAAAAGAAAAATTCCTTCCAATACCTTAATTTATGAAATAATAAGCCCAAGTAATTAAAAAATTAAATATCGACTTAAGAAAAATTTAGTGCACCGCCGAATATGGAAGACAATAAAACAAAACGGAGCACCGCATAATTAAATATTAATGATAAGTGCTTTATTTTTAAGAAAAAATATCGAACTGATCTAGATATTCACGGTTGGGCGCACAATCATCGGAATACAATGCACGAAGCGATGGAATACTGTACTCAAATTTTCCATTAGCAAATCAATTTCACAGGATAAGGACCAAAAAGAGTGAACCATTAAAATGCACTTGTAGCTCGGTGATGCTGCAGTACGTGACCCACACCTGTCGCGGTGGAAAAATGTGGGTAAAAACCAGTCAATCGGATAAATTGTATCACGACGTGCTCAACAGGACCATGGAATTTGTCAAAGGCATAATATTTTTTTGAGGTTAAATTTTTGTCTATTGATAAAAATAACTAGATAAACAGTAATTGAATTACGGAATCAGAGTCACTTTTCTGCTTTTGTGAAGCCATAACTATTGGTTTTCCAGTTACATACGAGTATTAGCAATTGAGCACACATCTTCCACATAAATAAATCAAACAAAAGGATGCTTCAATAGTTAGTTATTTAACCAGGAAAAATCGCGTAGAGGATGTCGCGACCGAGCAGCATAGTAATAAAGCATCACAAATGCACAGCTGTCAGCTTTATACTTAACGGACACATCTCAATGGAAATGCGAGATCGCGATCACTGTCAATTTTATGCACGGCGTGACTCCGCCGCCATGTTTTGCATTCGACTTGATAAATACATAAATAATGTGGTGCAGCTGTCAAAAATTTCAAAATCTCACGTGCACCGCTCGGGCCGCGGCCTCACTCCGCCTCGCTGTCAGATAGCATTATTTGGTGGCAAATTTTTACATATGATACATCATTTTGTCGGACCACCTTTAAGACGTAAGTATCTCAGATCAGAGATACTGAAACCTGGCATGATGTAACGTCAACTGCTTTTGCAAAACAAAGTTTTCTGATCAAGCTATATGTGTATGTGGAAACAAATTGGACAAAATGTGGGTTTTCCATTTCCAACTCGTGGCGAAGCTAATAGCCCGAAGGCCACTCGTTAGCATCTATCCTCATTACGTCGTGGAACCTTTCGATCCTCTCATTACAGCGTCTGAACCAGGAAACCGTCGTTCTCTCGTTCCCAGCAGTTTGTCACGTAGTGCGGTCGCCGCGGCGACCGTGGTCTCCGGTCGCGACCTGCCCCGCCGCTCGGAACGACCAGTAAAAAAGCCACTCGTGATCTCAAATTACGGTGAACGCTTTTATTTTTATACAAATCGATAGTCAGGTTCATCGGTTTTTACATCAACCTGTTGTTGGTTCCTTTTTTTTAGACTTTAGCCTATAGCTTTGTATTTGATTTTATGAATCATTTACATATCGACGGTTGCAAGGTTATTTGGTATAAGCACCATTTTTTTATACATATTTGGATAGAGAAGAATTAGCTGATTCCAAATATGTATATAAATCAATATGTCAAAAAATGAGTCTTAGACCTTTACTTAGACTCTTAGCCTTTCAACCGTCGAATTATATTTTTTAAGTAAAAAAATGAATCCATCTTTAATCTTAAATCACGCGTAGCAATACAGACACTAACATTATAAATACCAATGACATCGACGGTTTGTTTCGATATGATTTCCTATCTTTATTGTTTCCAAATTACAATCAATGGTTTAGGCATATCACATATTAAAAGCAGACACACACGCACACACATGTATACATAAACCTAGTCCCCAGTACAAGTCCGTCTGATGGCAGAGTGCAAGCGGTGACGGCTAAGGTTATGCGGATGCCGGTGCGCGTGCGCAGAGTACGAATGGGTCCCCGAGGTCGCGCTGCCTCCGCCCGACCCGTGGAATGTTTCGCTTTACATATCGTGCGTCTCATGCGAAAGCCTTTGTTTTCTGACAACTCGCATGGCATGTGTCGATGGAGCGTTTAAACTGCATGTTTTAAGTCGATCAGCAGTAAGAGTAAAAAATAAGTACTTAATTTACTACCTCTTGCCTGCGGTTACACTCGCGTTTATGTACTCGTAGATTTTGTTATGTTGCGCGATTGTCTCAACGTAAATTTTTGGTACAATTATTTTAAAGGGTTCCGCACCTCTAAATGAAGAAAACGGAACCTATATGAGATCATTTTCATTGCGTGATTTTTACGTGAAGTATCAACAATCCGTTCACATTTCCTTTCAAAAGACACATGTGTATAATGTATTAAAATCAATAAGGTTATATTATAGAGATGTGACTCACTGTATATTTTGAAGAGATTGCATATCATTATTAGATTTCACAACTTCCGTTATTTTTACTAACTAGGTAGCCAGTGCTCAATTTATAAGAAAAGGACAAAAACTACTTACAAGTATATAAAAGAGCCTGTTTTGATTTTTTTATTAATGAGCAAAAACAGTATAAAATTTATTATACAAAGTACTAAATAATTCGAAACTAGTCTATCTACAAATGACAATAAAATTTAATTATCTACGTAGAAAGGCGAGCTCATCGCATTGAGTTCTAGTAGCTACTCGTAATTGTTAACGAAGTAATAAAAACGAGGCTTAAGTGTTTCAGAGTAATAAATAATTACCGTCTAAATTAAATGCATCTGACACTACAACCCCACATAAAAGATCAATTACAGTAGAATCCCGATGATCCGGATCAATCGGAAAAACATCTCATTCCGTATAATCGAAAATCCGGATAATCGATTTCAAAACTACGAGTATAATTAAATTTTAATAACTTTTATCGTAGAAATGGTTTTGCGTACGTCATTTGGACAATGCGATAAAAATAAATTTCTTTTCAAATATTAAACTAATAAGTACATATAGAACTTAAAACAGATTTTTTTCAAAAAAATATAACTTATCAGTTTAAATGAACTTACGTCTCGAAAGTGGGAATATTCAGAAAAAATCCTCGTTATACAGTTTAATTATTTTAAAATCGGTAATTACAGCTGTGAACGATGAGTCCGGATAATCGGATATCCGGATAATCGTGACTCGACTGTATCTAAACGCAAATAAAATCGGATGACCACATACTCGATCAAAAATCGATCTCGAAGCAAATGAATTCTCGATTCGATTCCATTAAACGTGCTTGACCAAAACGTACCCAACCACTAGTTAAGATAACTATCCGTGGAATGTAATATTGACGCATATTTATCCGATTTTGCAACGACACCTGTAATCGATAATAAGCAAATATCTAAACACCCGTGAACGTCAGCTATCAGTTTGCTGTATTTCATAACTTTGTAATAACGCAGACCAGTCCTTACTATAGCACACACTTTGCTTAGCTCACTTCTAACTATCCAACATACGTAATTACGGCAATTTTTAATATTTAGACGTATTTTTTCTATATTTTTCTATTAGGATAATATTGTTAAAAATAGTGAGAAGATCCTATATTTTGTAAGATCTTTTATAATACCTAGTTGTACAGACTTTTAAATTCCTGTCAATTTTACCAAAATATGTTTTGTTTCTGTTTCTAGTTTAGTAAAAGGAAGTCATGTGGTGCCCACATCCGATTATTTCTTGTATAACTAACAGTCGTCTTATTGAATATTCATTTAATTATTATCAAAACATAATTTAATTAAAAACTTGTTTTTGTCATGAGATGAACATTTTTGGCGTTCCGTAGGTGTAATAGGTTCACCCCTATCGGTGCGCGGCGTCATGTGTAAATGCGTCCAGCGTTTAAATCTTTTAAATCGTCATAATACTTTATGGAATACAAGTATATCATAAGGTGGATATTCGAATAAATAATATAATAATAATCGGCCAAGTGTGAGTTCAGTGATACGGAACACTCAGCACACAAGTTTTAATCGAATTTATCAGTTTACCTATTACCTGTGTCGTGTAAGTTTTTTAACCGCCCTTTAAAGTAAAACTCGTACTTAAGTAGTGTTTAAATTTACAGTCAACTAGAAATTGGAAGATTTTTCTTAAAATACATATATACAACATTTCTAATTACTTACAAACCGAAATTGAAATAATTTGAAATATCAAGGTACCAAAACAACTTTCTATTTACAATTCATAATTGTAGGTAAAATTAAAGGTGTCAAAAATGTTTCACATTTTTATTTTGCCTCACTCTGTAATAAAAATACAATAGTATGGTATTCAATTCTCAAAGTTTTTTTTTTCAAATTTAAATCAAAATAATTGAAATCTAAAGAAAACCTTGTTTAGTTGCAGCAAAAACCGATTGAGCAGAATCTTATTATTATCCTAAGAAAAAAAAACTTGCGAAATGAAGCTTTACAGTTTAAATTAGAAAACAATTAAATTAGAAGTCATTCAAATTAGACATGCACAAAAAATTAAGCATTAAAATGAATGGGTCGAAGTCGAATGAAATCAATGGTTTTGTTTGCGGTTGACATGGGAAAAAAGCTATTTTGTAGTTCTTAAAATATAGTTGTCTTGAATGAAGGATCAGCATACAGAATAAACCGCTGATCGTAGCGACTAGAAACTTGAGAGTGATTGAGTGTTTTTTGTGTATGACAAAGGGCTCAGATAAGAGTTTTCCGAAATCCTCCCGTGAAATAGGAAAACAAGTAAAAAAAAAATAAATTGAAAAACAAACAGAATTAATGGAAGACGTGTTTCGTGTTATATTTAAATTCATCCGCCAGCGGAATCAAAATAGGATAGAAACTTATTTTGTGTGCGAATTTGATATTAATACTTTTTATTGCTCTTGATTTAAATTAGGTATTTTTTTTATTTTATCAAATATTTGAAAACCGACGTAGGGAGCAAAAGTTAGTTAATTATAAGTACGGACAGGTGTTATATACGGATTTAAATTATATTTAAAAAGCTAATTGTATTAAATTTGAATCAAATGCACTGAACAGTTCCTTATGCAGGGTGTCGCAGGAAGCAAGGATCAAATCAAATAGGAATATAGTGGAGGTCATTTGCCATTTTTTTGACAATTCCTGATCCTGAATAGAGTTTCACAAAAGATTTAATTAAAAAAAGCTGTGAAGGTTACAGGCAGGCTCAACTTTTACAGGCTCAAATTTTTTAGCAACCTCGGCAAATAACTTGTCTATCTTTGAACACCTCTTTTTCTTCTCTTTGTACACCCAGAAATAGGAAATAGACCGAGTTTTCTGTCTTATATGAAGAGTTGTAGACTTAATATAAAAATTGACCACTCATCAGGAAAAATTTCCTTATTTTATGCAGAACCTTGTGAGGCATTACTTATGTAGTTAATTTAAATTAAATTACTTATTTAGTTAGATAATTTTTAAAAATCCTTTTTTGTGCTAAAAAAAACATAGCCTATATATCTATAAGTATTACAAAAAAAATATTTCATGCCATTAAGGCAAGCGGTTTAGACATTAGAGTGTGACTGGTAAGCGAGTATCTGTCAGTCAATGTTCCAACCGTTTTACATATTAAGAAGGTGTTTAGAAATTTCAATAAGAAATAATTAGCTGCTCTATAACCCCGTCATTTATAACGATAATCAATATCATTCTAGCCGAACGGTTACTTTCTTAGCCATAATGAGCCTAATTACGGCTCAC
>DVVJ01001661.1:0-10915 GCA_018234505.1 Junonia neildi neildi
GATATGTCGACGCCAAGAATTTCGATATTGGCAGCGGCAATTAAAGGAGTGCTCTCGAAACAAAGCAATATGACAAAAGGCAGCTTTTAAGCGGTGAACGCGCAAACTTGGATCTTCTTAGGGGTTGAACTGGATCAGATTTAGTTTACCCCCATCTGATATTTTCTGAAACAATGTTTCAGTTTCAGGCTCTTTGTGCTTAGCCGTTTCCATCTATGAATACGTAAGCCCTTGTTTGTATAGGTAGGCTAGGCAGGCACGCATGAGTCGATTGCATTGGATCAATGGAACACTAATTAAGTAATCAAAAGCAACGAAAACCAAGAAACGAAAACCATTAAAAATAAAAAATTAAGGTCTCAATATCTTTTTTCTCCAATTGAATTCAGGTATGCTGTCATAGGAAAAATTAAATTATATCACAAGCACAATAAATACTGATGAAGCTCATGATGCTACAAATAACTTGTGTTTGGGTACGCTCTTACCCATCCTCCTTTCTACTTAATTTCGGTTTAAGAGATACATTCGTGTGTAAAGATGATTCTAAAATTGTTGAATAAAGGACAGTGAGGAAAAGATTCCGTTTTTTTATAGGTATTAAGTGAAATACAAAATATTTGATATTGTAATATAAAATAGCCCTAATAAGACTAAATATTAATTAAGGCTTGACATAGTAAGTCTGAAATGCAATTTTTATTTTTTATATTTAACTGAAAATTTCATAGCTTTTATTAAAGATATTTAAAAATCTGAAGAAGTCGAGAATTTCTGGGAAATTCTTGTTAAGAATTTTGGGGTCTCAAGGAAAAAGTTAGTCGAGATATAAAAACTGACATCATCAATAATCAACAGTAGGTTATATTTACCTTTAGTAAAAGTAACGTAACCTTAAAACTTAAGAGGTTATTGGTTCACTCTAGATAACTTCGTAAGTTTACTTTATTATTTCGGAATGTTTTAATTGTAAAACACTGTCTACATAATGCTGATGCATCTTCCTAGGATTTTTCGGTTTTTACCAGGGTCTGTTTATTATTTTAGTCGATGATTTTACAACATCTTTATATAGAGCGTACCTCCAAGGGTAATTCTAACGAGCGTAATTCTAACCAATTGGATTAAAATGTTTTATTTAGTATGTAATAACAGTTATAGATGATTGTTATAACAATCGGGACTTTTTGAGAGTCTCCAAGGTACATTGGAGAAGTATGCAAGGACTGGGTCCTTTTTTGATTCATTTGACTAAGACATTGGAACCAAAATTTTGGCGCTCGAATCCTCAACCACTGGCGATAAAGATATTAGCACCGCTATACTAGAGCTGTCGCCCTACGTAATGATGCATTTGCATAAAAATAATTGAGAGAAATTGCTAGGGTGTTGCCTAGTTTTCTATGCGATGCTAGAGCGCACGACGGCGCCGAGTGCGTCGAGTCAAGGTAAGTGTGCCGACGGCCGGGTGTGACCTAGTGTAGCTCCCCCACCCTGCTGCTGCGTTCTGCACTCGCAAAAGTTCAACGAACTTACAGCAGAATTCTTACAGGCATACTCGACTGTTACATTACCGGAAAGCTGCTGCAATCATCTACATACGCGCCATAGTGACCGGCACGGTGACGTTGCCAGCCGATTCGGTATTGTGTATCATTCTCGTCTCTCTCATTGTATTCATTTTGACTATTGACTTTAGATTATAAAGAAAAACATGTTTCTCTACAATTGATTCTAATTATGTCGTTCCGTTAACGTTAACGTTAAAATCAAAAGTACGTCAAAAGTTAACGTCGATCTGAAAAATTTCATTACATATCTCAAGAGGTATCACAAGTAAATCAGCAAAACATAAAATACCGTTTCCCGTATTTGTGATTCTCGGATTTGCCGATGACTCGCATAGTAAGTAGTGTGAGTAAGATGGGGAAATGGAAAAGACTGGCGAAGAAATGAAGTAAATTTGTTTATTATGTCACAGAGCGGTCGAAGTTTCGTGAATCATGGGCGTTCGCCTCGTTCTTGCGTTTGCGCATACGTATTTGGTTACACCGTTATTACTTTCTACGAAGACCAGTTGGGTTTTTATATTACCACCTTTTTATAAATTATATTATCAGACAATTAAGAAAAACGAATTTGCTTATAAATATTTATATTAGAAAATATTTTGAACTATTTTTATATAAGATATTTCTTTGATACACTGGGGTCTCGTTTCGTATATCGTATTGTAGTTTTAACATAAATTCCCTGTACATAAAATATACGTATTAAATGTCAAAGTGAATATCAATCAGTATTATAAATAATTTAATTGAGTATAATGCTGTCTTATACAGCTACAAAAAATACATCCTAATGAAATAAGTCGCCAGGAAAACTTAAATGTAATATTTAAATTCATATTTTCAGACATTAGAAGAAAATATTTTATCGTTTTATTGTATTAAAAATACTATGTCATTGTAATGATATTAAACTATTCTATTTTGTTTTAATATATGAAACATTATTATTGTACGTTTTTATAACTAGTTAAAAAATTAATGTAGGAAACTAGTTTGTGACCAAATGTGAGATCCAAAAACGGAAAATGAAAGGCTCTACAGATACCAGGTTAACGACCTCTCGCCAGATGCGAAAAATTCACTTTAAACGTCATTATCAAAGATTACTTAATAGTTGAAGTCTTCAACAATCGTGGTCATTCCGGCTTGTTTATACAATAATAAGTTTTAAGAGCATGTATTTATTGATTCTTATGTCAAATACCGTTAAAGGTTTATCATATTATTTGTAGAGACTCATTCTGATGAACGTAGTATAGTTTTGTTTTTCTACAGCTATTAAATGTTGAAATGTTTCAAGAATTAAAATTTTTAAGTACTGAAGTTACACAAAACATATCTTGTGTGTTCTGATATTTTGTATTTATGCCAAAGACAATGTTCCCGCAAAATTTGTCCCGACATACACATATTAAGTTTTGACAGGACGAAATGTTTGGAGTTTAACGTTGTGAGTGGCAACTGTTTCAATTTAGCTGGAGGCTTATGCCTTCTGTCTTCTAGAAGTGTGATTATTATATCAGTGGATAGTGTGACGATCAGCGAGAGCGGCGTTCGTAACGGCGCAATCGGGGCCGTTGAACGCGGGTGGCCTTATTGCCGCGAACTATCGCAAGCGAGAAACGCCTCGTACTTTCATTGTCATCTCATGCATTGACACCCATGCGATTCACTCATTAATATACTTAAGTTCTATTAATTAGCTTTTGAAAATCTGGTATGGGGTATTACCACTTTCGTCATGAATTTTCTAAAGTTCTTTTTAAAATTTGGGCTCATAATAGATGTTTAAAACGTGGGAGAAGTTTTCAGTTTGCTGGAATTGCTTAATGAATGTATTTTAAGTATAACAAGCAAAAATCACATTCATTTTGTTTAGGTGTTTGTATGTTCACAGTGGTCTTTGATATTATGATTCCTTAATGAGTCACTGATGTATTATTTAACTGTAATTTTCAGAAAGAAATGAGGTAAAAGTGACCCGTAAAATATGGTGGGTACATTCTGGTTTCGATATTGTTCTCGTTTTGTTGATATTCACAGTGCTATGAAAAATAACAAAACTGATAGAATATTAAAGAAATTGATTCCGCAATATTAAATTATTATGCTTCAAAGCTTATTGATATTGTGCAATTGTGTATAGTAATACATTAAGGTAATATTATAATCAAGATGAAGCAATAACTTCACGTTTATAACGATTTACTTCAAAAACGTAAACATTACGATACACAATGGAATCAAAAATATAAATAAAACAGCAGATGTAAACATCAACATTATGTATAATTATAAAATTTTCGGATTATCATAAATTTGGAGGTCAGCTACGAAAGTGCCGGCGACAGTGCAGCGCTACGCGGCTACGCTGTCATTGACCTCGCGCCGTGTCAAGTGCACTACGCGTTCATATTACCTTGCATTCTACCAATTATTAGATAATACCGTATGATTCGAAAGATTACTTTGTTTGCATTTATTTTATATCAATATACAAGTATTTTTGTTTAAAGAATATTTTCATTATTGTATTTAACTTTGATTTTTGTACAAAATCTTATTTTACAATAGAAGATTCTATGATTGAGGGGTTATTCATAATCAACTAATCATTTAAAAAATAATAATAAAATTAGTTTATAAATTAAATTTAATATTTAATTAGTTTTTTTATACTTAGTACAAAGACGACTTAAGAAGGTACTCCATTTTGTATAAATTCTATTTTCAAGTTTGTAAGTGAAAATCACATCGTTGTGCGGACTTCATTCTACTTTTCCGCGGCATCGGTAATGTAATGCGTCCATTACAAGTTGAGCTGTACATTTGCGAGTTGGAACTCTAAGTTAGTAACATTTTGATGAGACGGAGTGTGTGTGATGGGTCTAACAAGAATGGTTTTGGCGCCGTAGATGCGAGTGACGATGCGCCGCCAATGCATTTTCGCCAGTGCACTGTGCAGTAGGTAAGTATGTCAATGTACTCTAATCCCCCCTCTGTCTTTGCAATCACTTATGACAAGTTCAACCTGTCTAGTTTCTGGAAATAGTATGTGGGACACGCCTGTCATGTCTATTTAAGTGATACATCATACACGTCATTCGTAGGTATATCGACAATATAATTTATCGTAAATTAACTGGTATTTACCCAAATATTATAGAATATTATATTAATACTGTATGTAAATGTATTTATAAATATTGATTATTTTAAGTACTTTAGTTTTAGTAGTATAGTAGTGTATATTTTTTTTATTGAAACTACATTAATTATACCAAAATCAAAGTGTATTCAGATCAGACGTTACGTTATCCGCAGTAGTTAAGATTCCTGTATGATTATCTTCCTTATTTAAAACATTGACTAAATACATAATTCTGTACGCGGAATACGGTTTGTCTTATAAATTATTAACAAGATTAGGTAATAGCCGCGTTTGGCGCTGTTGTCCGTTCTGTATTCGATTGTGACTGAAATAGGACAGACTACATTGAGCACCGTTTGTCAGGATATATCATGCAAAAAACAGTTTTACAATACGGAAACTTTGAATTTGTAATAGTGCTTCCGTGCGTGTAACATATTCTGTTTCATCTAAATTGTATAAACATACTAAGATTATACATTTTCGTCAGCTATAGAATAATAAAAAAAAATAAAAATTATTTATTTTTAAATATTCCCAGTAGGTATTATTTATTTTTTGTAGCTTGAATTAAAACCAGTGATGTATAATATGTAGATATTTAAAAGTAATTTGTATTTAACTATTTTCATTTAAAGAATGTGTTAAACGAAGTGTTGTTCACTATTATGTTCAAATTGTATTTATAAATTACCATTGTACTTTGATGTATATATTGTAATTTCATTATGTATTATAGTAGTAATATTTTAAATTTTATATCTATAATAAAATTAAATTTATGAAATACAATTATACAAGATGTAGACAGTTTATTATCAGTGCGCCGGCAGACGAGTTCGATACCCTGTCTCGTTTTCATTAGCGTGCGCTACGAAGCGTGATTACGGCGGAAAAACTTTCTTACATTGCACATTAATGGCGTTCGGAAAAAGTTGAAAATTTCTTACTTATTTTCGGAAAGTGGAATAAAACATTATAATTGCAGTAAGTAATTAATGCTCATATTGTTCGGTCAATGTCCGATATGACTTCACCATCGTCGTTATTTAGGTAAATATATGACAATTAAATGGATTATATGTAATAGTATATATACAATAGTATATAAATAAAAATATTTAGTTTTTATATGTACATAGGTAATATTATGCTTTAATACAAAAGGGCTGGTGGTTGATAGATAACGACAAATAGCGGCGTCAGTAGCAGGTGGGCGAGCAAGCGCATCGTCGAGTTTCCTATTCGTATCTAGGCGAGTGACAGTAGTGGCTTGCGAAAGTGCACATAATTGGATCGGTGCTTTAGAAAGGGGGTTATGAGTTTGTAAGTGCAACGAACCCGCGTGCATTTCCTCGGGAAGATGCAGTTCACTCGGCAATGGAAAGCGTCGATTCCAGGAATCGGCAATACATCGACAGCTCCCGTCACGGCTCTCTCGCCACGCACTCGATATGGCGAAAAGTGAAAATAAATTAACACACTAGATAACTAATCTCTTAGGCATACCAGTCAGTCTCAGATCTTTGAAAAAGTTTGAAATGAATGACTATATAATTGGTTTTTTTTATACACATATTTTCAAATTATTTTTGAAGTCCTCTCTAGACATTTGGATGGTTCAGTAAATTACTATGAAATAAATAATAATAAAAAGTAAATGTTATTCTAAATACTTTGTATGTCGTCATTTCCATATTAAATTAGTATAGTCTAAGACGTTCGCATCGTTACTAATTAAAAAAATAAATATATACAATATGTATATGTAACGGACATTTTTAGGTTAAGATTACGACGATTTTTTAAAAATCTATTCATTATATATTTTCAATACAAGCATCCTGTGAAAAAGGTTCACTAACGGATCACCTGGCAAAATTTAAACCATTGTTATGAATAAAAAAATAATCTATTCCACAAATAAATAAACCAACTGTTGCCTAATCGATATAACGGGGCCAAAGGGTTACACGGCCATATGCTTCATAGTCTAAATGCCGGATATGGGTTAAGTAATCACAGACTTTTTTCTGCTTTTTCTGCATCCTTTATATTTAACCCCTTTAATTTAAAAGTCCCGTAACAGAATACTTAGTTACATAAAAAGTCGACATTTGCGAGCTGGAGCAGTATGTTAATTGAATGTCTGACAATTGATGCCGTCGCCGAAATTTTCGATCCGTCATTGCCATTTTTTGCTCCACTACGTATTATTGTATCGTTTAAATTAAAATTTTAATGCTTTTATCACACAACGCCACTCTGAAATTCTATTAACAGATATATTTCTGTTGCTATTATTACTTATTTTAACAGTTAAACATAAAACAAAAAATCTATTATTTGTTCAAAACCGCAAAGGCTACTTTATCCAAAGTCGTAAAGGAAATGCTCGAAACTACCAACTCATATTATTCTAAACCTCAAATTCGACACAGTCCCAGGATTTATGATACGTCATATATCATTCCCGCTTTTGTTTTGAGAGGTACACTTTATTCTTAGAAAGGGTATTATGCACTATTGGTCCCGGTTTACACGAGAAACTGTTAGTTTGTAACGGAGCTTGCATGACAGCAAAAGTTTATTTTTGTTAAAAATCGTGTGACGTCATAAAGCGTCATACAATGCTGCTTTCCGTTATTCGTACAAAGGAATAGTAAACAAAGGACCTGCAGTTTGACCACAAAGTAGCTGCTCACTGAACGAACGGGCCCTAAATCAATCACTTAACAAAACTACGGTCCATGTTGACGCCAATGTTATGCATAAGTCTGTAACGAATTTACTAATACTTGTGCGCTAGTGATATTCTGAATTTCTGATACCTACATATGGTTGTTAAATTAAATTAAGTGCTGTAGAATCAATATTAATTTAAATTAAAAATTCATGTACAATGTCTATATTACAATAATTAAAATGATAAACTGACCATAGAATAAAAGATATGTATATAATTTTTGTTATATGTAATTTTATTTGATTTTCTGTAGCGCTACAATTATAGCGATGCTTTGTTTTTATAGTACATACTTTTGTTACTATAGACTATATGTACTTTTGGCTATAATCAAAAGTCATTATTTACAATTTCATTAAAAGCATATTATAGGTATCATTACATTTACGTGATACTCTAACAAGATGAAACATGTAAGTAAAAATGTTATTCCAGAAAGATTAAAAAAAATGTTTGGGCGTCACTAAAAGTGAACGCATGCTTCGGACCCCAGGATAGAAAAAAAAAAGTAAAAAGAAAGGACGAGTCCCGTTACCATTCCGGTATCCTGCAGCGTAACGATGCACTTAATAGACGAACGGGAGAGATTTAGATGACCCTAACTTTTTGTGTGAGAATTTCAAAAGGCTCTCATGTCTCTCATACTCGTAGCTGTAAATGATGTAACAAAATACATCTAACTTTCTTGTTGTTTAGTTGTTTAAATTAATTGTAATTTTATTTTGTTAACGTGAATCTTTTTGTTAGTATTATATTAATATAATCTTATCATAATCGATATATCATTGTTTTAAATCGATTGAAATAAAAAGTTTAAAGTAAGTAAAAAGCTTTAAGTTTTATAAAAACTTAAAGCTTTTTATTTAATAAAATTTAACATTCATTCAATATTATCGATAATTTATAATTAGATGTTATAATGGTATAATCTGATACATATATAATTTTTTCATTTTAATTGTTTACTTTTTGAAACTATTGGACTGATTTTAGAAATTCTCCAATTTTATTTATATATAGATTTAAAACACCTTTTATACTTTAAATAATATCAGTAGGGAACCAGGGTAGATTGCTGGTGTCTTAAAATAAAATGAATATTTTTAATTAAGTATTCGCGTACACAAAACTTTAATATTCCGCATGTTTAATTCCGAATCGACGGCAATTTTATTCTAATTATTTGAGATATGAATTGTATATAAATCATTTTATTATAGTAAAACTTACCTTCTGATTGTTTTAAAATAATAATATAATGACTAGGCAGCATCATCTCGTGAAACACATAACATTTTTATTCTGACTATTGATATAATACCTACTTATTAATTAACCTTGGTAAAAATGATTAAAGTGATTTCTTCCATGCAACCTTAGGGTTAAAAAAGAAAATTGCAAAGAAGGTATTGGTAAGTGGTATGAATAAATGTACATACTAAGAAATACACACTATTACATATTATACAATATATACACAAAACAAACTAATATATCCATATACATATATTATAAACATACATACAGTTACATATATATACGTGAATAAAAGTACGAAGTTACGTAGGTTGTCTTAGTTTTTTATTTAAATATTTTTTAATCAATTTTTAATAGAAAATAAATGCAATAAATAGTTGCATTAGATAGTAATAAATAAGTTACCATAAAAATATTAAAATGTTGATTAATTAACTAAGAGATCATATCCCTTATTATCATAGAAAATGTGGATATTTTAGTCATTTGCTTTATACCTCATTTCTAGTAAGCTTATGGTTATTTTATATAAAAATTAAACGAAATTGATAGGAAAGGTGTTACTGAAGGTAAATAATTTGTTTTTGTATAAACATATCATTGTTCCAACATCGGTATTTCCGTGAAAATTTGCAATGCTTGTACAATATGGTCGCGAAAGGGTTTAACACAATTTTTGTTGCATTTGTGGGCACTAGAATAAAAAAAAAAACAAAAGAAGACTATTGATGACTATTAAGATGAGACTTCCAACCTTCGATTATTAGGCGAAAATGTTACGTGTATGTGCTGTGAACATCGAGAAATCTACTTATTTTGTTACAAAATCAGTTTGATAATGTATTAATACCAATAAAGTCATATATTTTATTTTCACGCTTATTTTCGTTAGTTTATTTCGTTTAGTTAGTTTAGTTTAAAATATGGGACTTACCTATTTTGATACTCGCATATCGTAGTAGATAGAGTTGAAAATTATTAATGAATGTTGTACAGAAAAAATTACTTTTAAAAATTTTAAAATTTTTAAAAATTGATATAAATTTTACTTTTGACGTTGGTTTATTTTATGTTCAAAAGTGATTTTACACTTTTAAGTTTTTTTTTTATGCCGTCTTATTCTTTCTTGCTTGGCAAGAAATTGCTGTGCTGTTTTTTATGTAGTGCCATCGCTCTTTTTGGCTTTATTAAGTTGGGCAATCTTTCCACTAATATATATATACAATATTTGTGAACAAACTAAATTATCATATAACAAATTTTTCTGTAAATATTAACTTAATACATTCGTCCTAATTACATTTCTTGCCGACAGCTGAGAGGTTGCAGAGTTTGAGGTAACTGGCTGTGAATAAGACTATTTAAAACCTAATTAAATAAATTCAACAATATATTTTTCTTAAAACATTGCAAGTAAAGTTTAAATGATAATTCAAATTAAAACGTTAAAATTATAAAACAATAAATTAAGTTCAATAATAAAATTAAATTAATAAATTAAGATTAAAACATAAATTAAGATTAAAACAATAAACAAATTAAAATATTAAGTTAAAATTAAAACAATTTCGACTTTAAAACAATAAATAAAGTTAAAATGCATTAAATTAAAACATAAATTACAATTAAAATAAATTAAAATTAAGACAAGTTCAATCGAAATTAAAATAACAATTTAAAATAAATAAATTAAAATTAAAACAATTAAAATGTAAAAATAAATAACTTAAAATTGTAAATTAAAACATTAATGAATTGTGATTAAAATACCAGTTACCTCGTTTTATTTCGGCTAATAGCAATTTTCGCGATTTTGAGGCAGTACCGCTCCAGGTACGGCCTGGAGTGATCATCAGACATTAAGTCGCAGATGGTTTGCTCTGTCAATTTCACTCCAGTACTTAATTCCAGGTCGTACCTGTCGCGGTCATGCCTCGGACATTCTAGCAGCAGATGCTTTATCGACTCTGCAACCTCTGGGTCGCACACGCAGGAGGCACTATCTTTTACCTTGAATCTGTGCAGGTATGCACTGAAGCCGCCGTGACCCGTCAGCACTTGCGCCCACAAAGACGTCTTGTCGAGGCTCTTCAGGACCTTGTGAGCGCGCCGTACATCCGGGAAGAACATGCGGGTGACCTCAGCTGTGGCTCCACCGATGTACCTCTCGTTCCAGCGCCGGACCGCGCC
>DVVJ01001662.1:0-10915 GCA_018234505.1 Junonia neildi neildi
GACTCATGGTTTTGCTAATAGAGATAGGTATTTGATGCTAGGAATAGTTTTTTAGGTCTAATTATAGGTAAAGACTGAAGTAAGGACAGAAAATTTTAAGGTATTCTCTGATTGGTACTTTGTTTGTATCATTTGTTGAATGCTAGGATAACTGTCATTCAAAAATGTAGTGTTATAATGATATCATGAGAGTAATTTAGATTATTAAAAAGAAATCCAAAAATACGTGGTTTTTGGTCCCTTTTCTCTGTCTGAACTTTCAGGTCTCAATAACTGTCTTTATTGAATTAGTTATCTAACTCTAATAATCTGTCTCTTCCAAATCCTCTCACGCTGAACTCTAAGAGCTCTAAGATTATCACGAAAACAAATTCCAATAAACAAGACCCGCCCCAATCAACCGAAAAAAAAGACCATCAACCCGTAAAAGATAAATAGCTCTCACATGCCGGTCGAAAAATATCTAATTTAATTTTATGTTCAGATCTCCTTGTCCGTACCTGTCTGAGACCGTCATAGATTCCGATGTCGCGGAGCAATTTATTGGTCTGTATATCATCCCAACTTACGTCCGGACATAATAAGTTTCCACGCTGCTAAGTCGAATTTATTGTTTATCGGCTGGTGGCTGAGAATGACGGCGTCCATCCAGACCCTTATGTATTGCTTATGTGTTAAGACGATGTATATACGGATCGTCTGGTTGCGTCATATTATCCAGAAATGGGGCGTTATGAATTATAGTTTCCTGTCTAAAATCGTGTTGATCTACAATGGGTTTTTTAACTAGACGAGGTGTTTCCAACTTTTTCACTGTGAGACAGTTAATGGTTGTTTAACTTAAGAACTCTCGATTTAAATAAGAGTTAATTACTAAGACATGTACGTATGACAAAAATCGGCATCACAAAAGACTGTTACTAAAAATAAATCAATACTACAAAAAAGGATACTTTCGTACAAGTACATAGAGAAGTACATAATATATCAAAGGAAACCGAGACACCAAACAAAAAAAAAACTGATTCAAATCCAAACCAATCAATATAACTCACGATTATATAGAAGCTACAATAATAGACGCAAGATGGTGGGTATAAATTTAAAATATTACGACTGGCATTAATATTTGAATAAACATGTCGGTATACGCCGTAAGTCTGTCGAGGTGACGTGCGACAAGTGACGACGATATTGTTGCTAAGACTTCATTTGCATGAGCTCCAACATTTAATAAGATGGGCTCTAGGAAAATGATTGGTAGACTCTTTATAGCTAGTATTTTGAATTTAAAATTATTTTCGATTAGCCATGGAATGGGTGGATAATTTGATCTTCGTTTTGTATGTGGAAATAAAATTATGAAAGAAGTGTTATTTTATACAGCACTTAAGGGGATCTATTTATGGAAACCTTGGGGTTTAATTAAACACGTCATTTCTTCTAAACATAGAAATATTTTACACAGAATATTAATAATCGAAACCAATAATTCAAGATCATCGTTTATCAAAGTTCAGGAACGTGAAGTAAACTAAGATCGATGGAAAACATACGTGGACTGTACCTACATATCTTGTATACCTTATGTCTTCGGAGTTTCGAGACAAAAGCATCCAGTGCCGTGCCTTAAGATTTATATGGACGATATGATATAAGGCGACATCAGCAAGGCCTAAAACCGGCAGCCTGATCACGAACAGATAAAATTTACTAAGAACTGCTTATCTTACGTAAAGGACACACTTGAAAACTGAATTAGGCGATAATTATTTTGGGTACATGTTACTTTTGGTTTAATGTTTCTGAAAATAAAATATTGTTTCTACGATTTAAATTATTTTATTTTGAATGCTATCTAAATATATTTTAATGAAGATGGAAATTCATACCAATTCCAAAAAATAAAGTAAAGTAGTTTATGATAGTTTTACGTGAAGCTACTATGGGATCAAATGTATGTAATGTATGTAATTTATTGAAGAAAATCAGTAAGCAACATAGTAGATGCAGTATTTTGAATCACCATTTTATTCATTTCGAATTCCAATGTACATGGGATGATGTCATACTTTCTACGATCCAAAGTTTCTAAAATTTCATCCTTCAAACTGGAAAATTCAGCACTTGACGTTAAACTGATCTTATCTACCATCTTATTTATATTAGAAAGTTTTAGTTTAAACCTAAAGCGTACCATAAACAGCCATACACGGTACAAACATGAGTTATGGTGATCGCACTGTATCGCTCTGTGCCCGCGGATCGCGGCCACAAATCGCCCGCCATGGCCAACAGGTAGCGTTGCACGCGTCGCTTCGCCGAACCAAATACGAGACGCTATCGAAACGATTGATATACGATCGGACCAAGCGATGTTTTAGAATGCACCGTTCCAACCTAACCTCTGAATATCTAATGGGGTCCGATTTAGAATAATTTATGGCACAGGACGGAGACAAAAAGGGTACGTTATGGTACCAAACGTGTATCGACGATTTCGAAATTTTTGCGGCAATATCTCGCTATTTTAAGTCGGTTTGATGATTGCATGCTACTTAGTGACACGGACTGCATAGTAAATAATACTAATAAACGCGTTACGGCATACGGGTAACTTGATACTCCGTCTATTAATTTGATAACTCGACATCAAGCGGATTCGTAATGAATCCTGTTTGCGTAATCGCGTTTTCAATGTAATTTTAGAAAGTCAACAACATGCAAATGTTCCTCACTGTTATGGCTGAATTCTCGGAATCGTATCGTTTATTGTTAATTTAATACGAAATAGACAAAGACAATTCCGATCGCTATTTAGTATCATTTCGTCATCTGGTTCAGATAGCTCCTATATTGGACGTAGCAGTCCGATCCTCGGCTACGGGCTAGTTACTTACCGTATCCCACTCACCTGTCAATTACCTACTTAGTTTACAAGGCAGCATTTATCAGAGACGGTTCAATGCATTAACAACGGCCATTTTATAGAAAATCATAATGGCCGGTGCGGAAACAGCGATTGAGAGCGATCATTAATTACGGGCACCTAACAAGCGACGAGGCGGGAAGGAGCCGGGGACGATTTATCGCGAGATCGACTCGTTATTTAGATCGGGCGCGCGACGATAGATGGCGTTGAAAGCCGCGCATATCTGATCCACGACCTGCGCGGGCGCTTGCCGACGCGACGTGAGGACGATATGACCGCTACCACTCTTAGGTAGATATGCTGGCCAATTTATTTATATAGCCTTGTGAAGAATCTGCCTAAGATATGGGACAAAAAACTTGCCCAAAGAAAAGACATATAAATAGGAGTACTATAAAGATAGTAAATAATAGAGATAATTTGGGGCGTACTAATTGTCATTACCTTTTAAACAGTTTCGTAAACTGATTAATCTTTACGACGCCTAATATCGACGTAGAATCGCACTAATTGTTGCCTCGATCGATGAGATCTTGAATTATAAGAATAAGAATAAGAAACATTGAATTGACATTTTTGTATGTCGAACATACAAAAATGTCAATTCAAGATCTCATTAGCTATAGTATGTTGAATTATATAAGCCTATCCATAATAAACGAAAAAAAAAACAAAGATTTAAAAACACAGCACATCACTAAAAGCGAAAATCACGCAAAAGAAGAATACCAAAGTTCCCAAGGGAGTTACAACGCGCATACTTGCACCTACCTTAATTAGGCCGCGTCCATACCCCAGATGGAATTCATTAGCCCTCTAATTAAACATAAGGACATGATTTTCCGGTTAAGGAGTGAAAGTACGTAGGTGTAGGCAATCTCGGGTCTATTCGCCTGATTAATTAAAATGCGGTGATTCGCGAGCGGTCTCATTAGACGTTGTCTTGTGACGCGGTCTTATGGTGGCTTTATTGTTTTTATATGTGGCCATTGTGTGTGTGGAATGTTTTAAGTTTTGTGTGTGTGAGTGACTTTTGGTGTGAAGAGTTCTTTGCATGTTGACGTATTTGTTTCAGACATGGAAACAGTGGCTGATGCTGATGGTCTATCAATATGTAAGTAGTTAAAAATATTTAAGGGGTGACATAGGCATCTACTAAAAACGGATTTCAGAAAATGGCATCTCTAAAGGCGAGAATTCAAAACTACTTCAAGACAATCGTGCAGAAACTATTAAAATTTTAAACGTTAAAATATTTTAAAATATTTTTATTTACCTTGAAGATGATATTATAGAAGTCCCATCATTCTATCAACGTCAATATTTTAAATGATGAATAATTTACAATCAATACGTGTACGACAGCGTAATATAGTGGATTAATATTATTTTTTATTCCTGTCAGGCACCTCGGGACGGGACGCATGATTGATAACACGTCTGATAGATCTTGCGATGGGAAATTGCACTCGAAGCATTAGATGTATTAAAACACCTACACCTTAGTTGTGAAAATGGTTTTTAAATTATCTTAAAGAACTGGCGTAAAATTGCCAACCAGGGGCCCTGATCTTCTATGCGTCAAAACATAATGGACTTTGTTATTTGGTTGCCATTTTAAAGCAAACAACGTATGGCAAACTTGTTTTGATTTTCGTAGGGAATCAGGGCACAGAATATACCTGTTTTATAGGGGCGGCATACGAGCTGATAGATCACCCGATGAAAAGCGCCCATGGACATTTGCAACACCAGAGGAGCTACAAAATGCGTTGCCGGCATTTAACCATACTATACCAATCATATTTTTTTGATAGCTAAGATACGACAATTGTGAAGAATACTATTACTTGCCAAAACTATTCGTCTGATCCACATTACAGTTAGCCCAGAAATTCCTCATACGTGTAGTTCCTTAAGAAGCTTTAACTCCTAAAGAACATAAAATTCATATATAGGTATACTTTGTCCAAAGCCAAAACACTATTTCAAAAAACATTGGCACGATCCCAAAAACTTCGTCACATTATCGTCAAATCATATTTCGTCAGACACGATCCAGCTAATGCAGTATATGCAAAATTTGAAGATGGAGCTAAATATTCTTATCACATATTTATGCAACGCATACAGCGAGATGAAAATCTCGTCGGTTAGAGAACTCCGACTCAGCCGTCATTAGCATGGGAATGTGTCTGCACAATGCAAGCCCTTTGTGCAAGTGGTTTATTGACCTTTGAAGATTTGGTTGGTGATAATCTATTTTTTATTTATATGAAAAATGAGAATGTGCAGACTTTTTAGATGTTTGGTTAAAATTTCTTCAGCAAGGATGGAGTAACGTCACTTTTTAAACATAAATTACATGACAGACGCTAAATACTTTTTAGAATTTTAGTTCTGCCAAAAATAAATAAACCTAATATGCAATAAACGTAAGTAATAAAACTAGTATTTCATTATATGTATTTTTATTTCATTTTAATTTTTTCTTAATTGTTGCAATCTCGTAAATCGTCCATCGACAGAATAGGTTTCTTAATTAACATTGGTTACATGAAACTTATCTTAAATTTAGTCATTATGATACATCTCACAAATAAAATATGTTACAAACGACCGATTTACTAAAAATGTGTTAATATTTATTAAATCGATTAAAACAAACACACCAGCCACTAAACTCATCAAAACACAACACAGATATCAAGCGTCACTAAAACCGCACACAAAGCAAGAGTTACCAACTTTCCATACATTCATATTTCCACTTATCTCCCAGGTAGATAGCATGGAAGCTATAGAAGCTATAGAAGTTATACAAGCTATAGAATAAGATACCCGTCTTTACGACACTTGGCCAGTTGAACGAGTTCGGGATGAGGGGAGCGATTCAAAAATGAAATGAACCAAGTCTAGCCATTCAGTTTGCATTTTCATTCCGCTATCCAAGTTTTGCATCCGACTGCGGAAACCTGCAACGTTCCTTCATGACGTCATTCTGAGATTAGTTATGGGGTCAAGAATGTATTAGAACGTGTGCATCCAAAAGGAGGGCATTCGTTTTTGATTACTAGATATTTGATTGTGATTTTTAATTATAAAATGATGTAACAAAACTTTGTTTACCATTTTCTGTAACAGGTATTGACATACTATTACATTGCCCAACGTTTCCCAAACAAGGTATTTGTTAATTCGCTAAAACTTGTAATTTGCCTGATGATCATAAAATTAGACCAAAAATTTTTGAATTATTGCTATATACCATATTTGTTATTTTCGTATTACCAGTTTTGGCACACATGTTTTCTTAAAATTGTTATATTTATAAGTATTTTATGTAAAAGATTATGGTATTTGAGTCCAAATTCTTATGCCATCTGTCATCTCCGCATGATTCATTGTGTTAAGCTGAATTTGTTGTGGAACCGTTAATCTCAAAATTAATGGATTTTGACGGAACATTCATATTTGTCTTCACCTTTTAAATACATAATACATAATTCGGTTCTGATTTGGTTAGGCTGGTAAGTTTTAAGCTCAAGCGAGGAGATGTAAATGGATACGTATACATAAATAATAAAAACATATTATTTACAAATATAATAATGTCCACAAATTACGATTAATGACACATAAAAAGAAAATATTAGTGTTTTTCTGTGATTTTGAATTAGTCTAAATTTCATAAAACCAAAACAGTTTTAACGTACCTATACATTAGTTTGTCGAAGAAGAACAAGATCTTCAATCTTAATATATTATAAGGGCGAAAGTTTATACCTTTGGATGTTTGTTGCTCTATCACGAATAAACATCAGAACTGATTTGGCTAAAAGTTGAAATGTTGATAGCTTATACCTTGGATAAGGACATAGGTTATATTTTACCCCGAAATATTCAGAGATTTCATACAATCATCACAAGCGCAGTCAAGGACAGCAGCTAGTTTATTAGTATAAAGATTCCATAACTATAACACTTGTAAGCGAACTAACATCAACGAAGTCACTTGCACACGCTTTAAAATAAAAGACACTTAAAGGTTTAAAAAGCGTGGATACATCACTGAACTCATAAAATGAAAACAAACGTGAAACATTTGACCCATTTCACTCATTCGGCGAACACCGTGCCCGTTTTCGCGTTAGCGTGTGACATTCCAACACGAATAGTTGATAGTGATGAAACACTGTGTCGTTGTTGGAACACGGCTGGAACGGTTAATCTCGATCGGTTGCTAAGTGTAAGAGATTGCATCGGCTGACGCAGACTCGCAACAAATCATTGGCTAAGAGGCTGTTGGGCGCTGTAGTACACGCAGCGATCGGAGATAAAACACCGTCAAGTTACCTATTTATTGACGCAGGAAGACGGTATGTTACGAAATTTTCTAAGCGATTGTTAACAGCGTCCTGTTAATATAGCGTTTACTTCGGTTGGATATTTTCTCATCCTTTCTCGTGGTACCAAGAATGTTCTAATGTAGTTAGTCATCGAGGAAAGCAACCACAACTACTTTCTCTTATACAACTCATGACATCCGAGAGTATTTTCCTTATTTTTAAAAACCACTTATTTTATGTAATCTTGTCCCAGCTGGATCCTATTTCCTCGTTCTATGTATAATACATAACCATTATTATATTCGAGTATGAGTTATTAACACGACTGACTTGTCTGCATAGCATAAAATAAATCTATAATTACGCTTCTTGAAAATCATACACTCACATTCTTATTTACTACAACTTTATAATACCATTGAAATTGAATTTATAATACATTTCGACGGCCTTTTTCAAACACATTAGATATTACACTACATCTTCTTATTTAACGTTTAAACCCCAGGATAGTTATCGCCATTAAAAATCGCTGCATCTGATATTTCACTCATACTACGCTCCTCGGATTCCGCGGCCGGTAATTTTCGCGGCAAATCGCCGTGTGACGTGATTTACTGGACAATACAAGTGTAACATGTGGGAAATTACATTTCACACGAAAATGACCTTTAATTCTAATAACATAAGAGCCACAAACAATGCCAACAGCTGCAAAGCCGCAAGCAGTTGAAAAGTTATCAACAACTAACGACCGCATCAGTTGCACCTTCTCAAAGAATATTTCTTCGCTTTCGCTAGATTGTAAAAAGATAGTTTTAAATATATCTTAAAAGAGTGGGATTCTGATGGAATCCTATCACAGAAATAGTTAAAGACCAAAGGACATATAAAGCTACTAGTGCATCCTTAATTTCCACGATAATTAAAGGAAATAACTCTTCGTTCGTATTGAAAGGAAATGTAAATGTCCTATAATTGGATCAGGGTGAAGGAAATTTTAATATGCCGCACAATCGAATAAGTTCATCTATGTCAGATCATATGATGCAGGTACATAATTAAGAATTTCGTTTTACCCATGTAGTTGTATGTTTATGACGTTTATCTTCATTACTTAACAAGATAATACATCTAAATATTAAAATTAGTCCGAAGAATTTTGGGTTCAAATAAACAGCCAATTAAAAATGTCCACAATCGAAACACTCCAAATCTTCAACCATATCAAAACTCAACACTCAAACCGAAAAGCCGTCGTAAAAACTATATAATTCTGAATAAATACAGCACTACGGTTTATCTTTATTATATGTCGAGTGAAATTATGACAACTGCAAAACGTTTTCCCTCCCTTTCTGGCGTGGGGGGTTTCGCAGTTGCCTCCGTCTAACGTTATGCAATTCTTGCGACTCCAGAGGACCGGAGGGACGTGGCTTTACAGCGCCTTGGAGCTGAGTTCACGTTTCTTTACTGTTATCTCCGAGTTAAAACCGGGAGACTTAGAAGTCAATCTCACTATCACAATCACCATGTCGCCTTTTAACTTTTACGAGTTACGCTAACTCCGCTAAGTTTTGTTTCTCATTTTTAATGGGCGTAATTTGTTTAGAATATGCTTGAAATCAAGAAAAAAAACGAAATGTTTTGGGTTGCAAAAGTACCTAACAGTAAATATGTACGAGTTTTTACTACTATATATTAACTAAAACTAATATCGCTACTGTATGTACAATTGATCTTTTAAAAAGGAGGTTATTTTTTAATGGCATGACGTAGCAAAAACACGCAAAAAAACCTAATACAAAAATAATGACATTTTAATAAACCTAGCCCAGTCATAAATCACTTCGATCAAAGCGTATAATTTAAATTAATTCCTATTACTATGGAATACATAATATTTTCCACATAACGGCCTCAAACGCAATGGAGCGCGTCGTTTGACCGGCGACGCTGATCTGTGGTCACAAGCGACCCCTGCGACTGACGTGCCGATTGTCTTCGTCGTACGCGGTCTAAATTATAAGCGACGAAGGATTATAGCACACTTTTCATATACAAGCATGTAAAAAATAACTAGGAGGATTTTGTAAAATATGATACATTCTGAATAATTACGCGACGATGGTTCACGGATTTGTGGTCACCAGCGACCCCTGCGACTAGAAATAGTACACCAACTTTTACATATGCAACCAAATAACAAAAAAATACTTAATAATTAAATATCAACCAACACACCAACGAAATTATAAGCGATTTTGTCTATTGTTAGTATATTCAATAATACATCGGAGATACAAGAAAGTTCTTTAATCTGTGGTCATCAGCGACCTCTGCGTTCGACATACACACGTCATTCCACTTTTATACATTCAAGGCAAGAAAACTATGAACTTCAATGTTAATTTACTATCAACTTGTAAATGTTAAGTTGTCGGCGAGTAAACTGGTAATTACGCGAAGGATTGAACCGTCGACAATGATCTTTGGTCACCGATGACCTCTGATAATGACGTCACAATTGACTTCGTCGTACGACGTAATTTATAAGCGACGAAGGAGACTGACTACTAGACTGATCTTAAGAATTTTTATCTTGATTTGTAATTATTGTTTGGTCCTCTATATTATGAAATTTAAGTAAAGTAGTAAAGTAAAAGCCTGTATATATCCCACTGCTGGGCATAGGCCTCTTTTCCTATTCGGGATAAGCTTATCCACTACGCTGCTCACTGCGGGTTGGTGGTGTGTCAGAATTTCTTCCGGCATCCGGCATCTTCACTCAAAATGTATGTACTATGGTAAGATAACTAAAAATCGTCGTCGTCAGATAATACCTAACGATTTTAAAATACGAATCATTCATGAAAACTACTACACACTGGTAGTTTAGACGCGAAAAAATCTTAAAAGTGTTTAATGTTGTTAGGATTCCATAAATATGTCTGTATATCTCTACGTTATTCCTAGTGAAATCGATCTCTTTAATTTATTACGTTTTATTTATACTGTAGTTTAACTTTTAAATTTCTTATAACTTGGACCAAGCGGTCCTGTCATGAACACTATACTGCATCTTCTAATGTCATGCCTTTTGACGTCGAATTAATTTATATAACACATTTACATAAAAGAAGCGTAAATATTCGTTATTTATTTAAAAACTCGTCGGGTGGTAAAATTGTTTACTGTAATATTTATTTTAATCATTCTAAAATAGGTACCTGTCTGTTAAATATTTCTACAGCTTTTATGGAGCATGTAGGCTTTAGCCATATTTATTTGTATAGCATTTAATTTTAACTTATTTTATTATGAGAGAGTCTAGCTTGGGCGCGGTTGCAACATGAACTTTTGGGGAGGATCACATATTTATGGTCGGTTAGTCACAAATATCAGAAATAAAATATCAGAAAACTAGAGATTTTGACATGTTTTATCCGAATATTTACTTAGCCATTAAAGATTTTTCATGTGGCACTTATCTTTTTGGAGGGGTCATGTCCACTGTGACCCCTTTTTCCCCTTTGGACCGTGCCTGGTCTGTCATATACAGTACTTACAAAAAAGCATTTGCAAAGTCAAGGGATTTAGCAACTGACTATTGTAGAGGATAACACTTTCTGCA
>DVVJ01001663.1:0-10915 GCA_018234505.1 Junonia neildi neildi
CCGCATTTGAGGCGAGGCTTGCAAAAAAAGAGATTTCTTTTCTTACTTTCCCAAATGATCCATAGGCGACAGCATTCGCTTTTCATCAGGTGATCTGTTAGCTCGATTGCCACCCTATCCCATAAAAAAACCAGAGGTGCCACCAAATGCGTTGCCGGCTATGTAGGGGGAATAATAGAGGGGGAATGGATGAGGAAGGGGTGGGTAATTCGGCCTCCGGTTCTGGTAGTTCTGCTAATACTACATATAGGACTTCTGATGTTATTTATTCTATTTTATTACAGTTAAACTTTAAAACTTCTTTCAAGTTGTTATTCATACATTAGTGGAAAGGTAAGAACTAAATTCAGTAGTTAATTTGTTTTCAATACACCTGCCTCTTATAAATAGATTTTTGAACAAAGAAACCACGTCGAAAGCATTACCTATCAAGGTCAGAAGTTTATTCGGTTAATTTGAACAGTTGCTAGTTTTAACCTTGAGTGTTCTGATCGGCTGCTATAACTTTTGGAATTACTGTTTTACGATAATTCAGCCAGAAAAAAACAAGTGCCTAGGTATACAGTCTAAAAACAGTATGCCGTATTGCCATCTGTGGAGCCGCACCGACTTACTTTAGCTTGTTGCATGTGTTAATCTACATTGGCTGTTAAAACCTCGACGTTTTCTTTTAGGTCCACTGTACTCAAAAGAAAAAAAAGACTAGCCATAAGATCTATTACTTCCAAGTTAGAATTTGGACATGTTGTCAGTTATCACTAACAAATCAAAATTCAAATTTGAGTGGTAACTTAAGATATCTACTAACAGAAATGCGTGTACCGCTATCGCTCTGTGCACAAATGCTATTCAAACATGCGTGATCATCTAGGTTCTTGTTTTGTTAATTTAAAAAGTGAGTGGTACACATTGAGAGGAATTTAACTGAATTTTTTCACGATGTTTTTGCTAATCTTAAAATTTTTGAAAAAATGAACGCTAGTTTTATATTATATGCTATTATTCAAACTTAATACTTTATTACGACGGACGCGGACGGTCAGTGGAGGGTTAGCTATAAAGTCCCTTTTGGGCACGGAATTATCAAATGGATTAAGATAAGAGAAAGAAAGGAAAAAAGAAGACATTAGGGCTTATTCATTGATCTTAGGTTGCTAATTAATTGCTGCTACCCACATGTCTATGATGATGATTAAACTGATTAGGTGTTCATCGTTGAATGAATTTGTCACGAAAGTGTTAAGCAAATGAAAAACTTCACGAACTAAATATTTATGTTTACGAGTTTCATTAGTAGGCAATAACGTAACAAGAATATAATGAAGTAACTAATTAAGCGTAATATTTGTTGTTTTTTCCTTAAACCCACATTTTCATGGTTAAGAAAAAGCCTCTTATTTGTCGTAAGTTTATTTTTGTGTAATAAATATTGCCTGCTGTGACGATCCTCCAATTTGTACGATTGTCCTGCTTAGCCCTTTGTTACACGAGGGAAAAATAACTTATATGTGAAAGTATGTAATATGTTGTTTAATTATAATTCTTTCACGGTTTTCTTCTATAATATATAATTCCATATTGGTACAATAGTAAGCACACAGACATAAAACCGTAGCGAATATACAGGTGGGTCAGACGTGAAAAATACTCAGGGTACAGACGTCTGAAGCTAAAACAAATAGTACCAAGTAAACACATTCAATTACAAGTATAACTCGTGTTATGAAGTTATATCTGTCCGAGTCATTAGAAGCAAGGTCTTCGTGTATCGCCTCATCAAATGCGTTTGGCGTCGTCGAGTCTGGAACGCGCGCTATCCAGGTCGATGCCCACTGACCGTAATATGCCCCACAATTATCATACAAGACACGTTCATCTATGAAAGTATCCAGTTCCTTTTAAGGTATTTTTCATGTATTACGTGGCTATGTTTCCATATAGGGCTCAAATATAAGTCGATATAATTTCTTATCACCTGCTGTTAAAATTTATGTTGATTAATCAACAAAACATCTCGTTTATTATTTGGGTTTTTATAGGATGTTATTGTTGATTTATTATGTTGTATTTTTTGTTCCGAAATTCACAACGTGTATAGGTTTTTAAAATTGCTGAAAAGGAAGAACAATAGTTTTGAATGCCTGCCAATACCAGGACTCCATAGCTCGTCAGGCCATTCATCTACGGAAAATGCGCACTTGCGTCAGAAGAAAGGATTCCAAAAAAGAAACTCCTGACGTCGGAATTATTTAACATTTCTTTGTTCGCAAAAGTATATGTTAAGGAATTGTCATACAAGCTACAATCGCTTAAACGAATTCTGCAGATGGTATCAAAGCTTACGTAGACTTACATATGATTGTAATACAATGTATTGGTCATTTGCATTCACGTTTGTATTCGTTCAATTCAAAGCACACTTGTATTGTAGAATGTGGAGACAGTTATTTTAGTTGGAAATGAGTATCGTTTCGAAGTAATAACGGTTCATCTATTGTGACAGCCTTTGGTCGTGGCTAATGCTGTCAACGTTACACTACCAGATTACTTTATTTTATTGTGATTATTTAATCTTATGCTTCATTTATTGCTTGTCAAAATGTCCCTGTTTTAAAACGATAATGTTTTCTTTGATTAAGGTATTGATAAACAAGCATTCATTTGTTACAAAACATCAATGCTCAAACACCACAATTTTATTTATGTCGCACTAAACAACATCGAGGAGTCGAACATTGTCGCAAACAAATAATGAACGCTCTAGCGGTTCTCGTCAAAATATTTTTCTTTGGCAACGGCAAAAAAATTCGAAGTTCCTCTGGAGAGTTATCTTGAGTAATATAACTTACGCTGTTTTATATAAAAGATTACGATATTTTGTGTAAAAGGATCTGTCCTTTTAATATATTTCTTTTTATATTTCTATTGTACTTTATTTGTTTATCACATAATGAATGTTTTATTTTATTGAGCAAGAAAATTGGTGTAACTTAGAGTATATTTACTCTTAGTTTTAACAAAAGGTGCTTTATACTTTTCACTAAGAAAAAAGCGAATGAGTAAAAAAATTCCGGTAGCTAAAATAAAGATAACATGTCGATGTATCTTTCATTTTCATAAATTTGATCATAGTGATTGCAGTATACTTAGGTGCACTAAATGTATATTTACTAAATCTTTGTCAACTGCATATGCTTAAGCAAAATTAATCAAGCATGTTTAAAATACTTGGTCACCTTGAACTTTTTGATACAGGTTTAAAGCAATTGCCATTTGGCCTTCGTCATTCTTGTCCCGTTTCATAGCCCATCAAAGATTTAGATTGTGACTCAGCGCTCCAGTAATCAATCGATTAATTATCTTGAATCTGCGCAGTTAAATTAGAATATAATTAGAATGCTTGAACTTTCGCGATTTATATTACTTATATATTAAATAACGGGTCATGATATGTTAAGTACACCAGTATCTTATTTACCACGATAAAACCAGCTATTAAAATATGAACACAATTGGTTTATATTTCTTCATTTGCGTATAAATTATTATTTTGTTTCAGTTCGAACTCACCATGTTTAACTTCATGAAAAAGTCTACCGTCTTGACTGGCGACTCTGGTGGTTACGAAGAAAGAGATGGTGACAAGGAAAGAAGGAAAAAAGAGAAGAAGGAGCGAAAAGAGAGGGAGAAACGCGAGCGAATAGCAGCTGGTCTCGAGGAGCCACTGAGACTGGAAGAGGTGAATATGTAACTTTTGTATCATCAATAGCCGATCGCATAAGTTTTGGATCAACAAGTAAAGAAACAATTTAAAACTTACGCAACCCTAATAGTATCGTCAAACCCAAGTCAAAATATCTACCTCTTTTATAATTGCTATAAAGTCTACGTAGCATGTTCTGGTACACGCATTTCTTGATTTAGGTGACTATTCTTTCCAAGGTGCGAATATATGGCTAGCTTTTTATCGCGTTAGTGTAGTTTTTTTATGCCGGAAGATCGCCTAAAACTTATTATTACTTTTGATCGGTATAAAGACGTGCCTCCCACTATAAGTTTATTGTACAGATCCTAACCTATTGTATTGTGTATAATGTTTTGGTAAATGCAAACAAAAAGTTGACAAAGTCTTATATCAACCAGTTGAACATACACAAATATTGATTTTTGAGAAATAATATTATATTTCTCATCTATAAAGTTTTTTAATTCTCATCAATAACTTTGATAAAGTATAGTAATTTGATATTGTGTTTCGGTAAAACATATTTGGCGTGATACCTGAGAAGTATACCCAGATTGCGGTTTCTAGTCATCTTACTGAATTGCAATATTCGATATTGTGATTTTATTGTCAAATCAGATATATGTTTTCAACGGTTTTTTTCGCATTAGGTATATATCCAAATTATCAATTTTGTGTTCTTTGTAATTTGCCATTGACTTTGTCGGCAATGAAGCTCTTTCTTACTACGCGCAGACTTTATTGCGTAGGGATTACCAATACTGAAACCTTATAAGAAACGGTCTTTCATTAGATCGCTCGAAAGAATTCGCGTAAATCTATTTGTTTTAAAATCTTTTTACAAAAAATTGGTAACAACAATTTGGTATTTAACCTAAAATTCTAACAGTAATAACACGCTACACTAAATCAACTAAATATTTTAAATCATGTCGATAGTCTGATAACTGGTCTTTAAGATACTTTGCCAATTTTACAGTTAACAGTAGTTATGGACAAACTAGTTTTCTAATTATTCTCCAAGGTGTTCCACGGTTATTTTTTGCGGTTAGACGTTAACTGTATTTTATAAAAATCCAACAGTTTGTGACTAAACTGTTTCAAGGTTTGCGAGTAAATGTTATGCGGTATTACGTGTGGCGAAGTTTTCTCTGTTTAGAAACAGATAAAGTATGGTTAACATAAATTGCATTATGATAATGATGGAGATAGTGGCTGTTTATCTCAGGACATGACGAAGAAGAACCAGTCATACTTCAATTGAATTGCAGCTATGTATGAATGCACATACACTTATCTTTTCTCGTCAAACATGTAAGCGAGTGTAATCGTTCTCGTTATCTGCAAAGTCTGTCACTTCAACTTAAGATATCGGCAAGCTTAATCACCGTGCTTTAACTACAAGACTTGGTGTTCTTGTTTTTCTTATAATTAAGTAGAATTTGATATGTAAAAATATGAACAAGTTAGCAATGACAATGCAGCACCGTAGGTATCCTCCATTCAGAATTTACAACTTTTTAAATGCCTTTTTTCTGCGTATTTAAAAATATCGAGCGACACGCTTTGCCTTTATGCGGGCATATTTTTAAAGAATGTTTTATTAAATAATAGTACAATTTAAAAGTTTTATCAATCAGAATAGTTTCGAGACCAATGCCGACCGTTCATTCAAGGAACTGAATACATTCCAGTTTACATCTTGAAATGATGTCGTCATGCAATAGAAGCAAATGGCATTGCTACAACTTCATTTCAATGTGTGTGACTTATTCGTAAAAGATTGATACTGTCTCTCATGGACTTCTGCAGTGAACATTTTGTAAGTCTGTTGCAATTTTATCAGCATACGTTACTAGATCTAGCGGCTTTTTCTCGTCGACTGTGTTGATGTTGATGAATCATATCGTATTATATAAAATAATAGAATACTTTAATCTTGAAATTTTAAGTATCAAGTGAAAGTTGTCTAGTAAAATATTTAATTAATTTAATTATACAAATAATAATACTTTCATCACAATTTAGTGGTTATGATTTTATTATTTTTATATTCGCTAATGTTATCGATGTACAAAGCCATGATAATATCAAACTTTTGTAGTTGCAACACGCATAGGTCAGTTCATAAGGTTGCAAAATACCATCAACTGGCATTCAAATGTTTATTCAAGAAACGCGATTGTTAATCCAAGAATGGTATTGAACTGCCATAGACCTTATAAGGATGTAACCAAATCACGTTACTTAAGTATAAATGAAATAAACACATTGACGACAAATATTAAATTAGATACTATTTCAACTATAATATCCAGCATTAGATTAATTTATCCAGTTGAATTTGACTAGATAAATATTGATTTGTTTATAATAAATATGTTATCACAACAACTTAACTCATAATCTGTATTGGCTGATAAAAATAATCTTATCACTTTAATCGGTTGTTGAAGTCAGGATCTTATTTTCAGATATGACAGCAATCACAGACGCGATAAAATTGAAAGCTATCGTGTTCGTATCAATTATTTGTAATTACTTTTATTTTGAAGCAACTGCTACTTTTACTGTCAGAATAATACTGCTCCTATTCGATCGATGTATAGCATTAAACTTTTCACATAGAGATGTACATTTTAAAATTTTTGTATGACACAATAAAGCGTCCCACAAACGTCGTAGTAGGTTTGAACATGACAATACTATATGTTTTAGCTATATTAGATTACATAATACGTAGGTCGTTCAAAATCATTATACGTAATTTTTAACTTTAAAAAATCTCTCTACGACTTCGTGATGTAAATGAATGGGTCATTCAGCCCAGTAGCACTGCAACGTGCGAAAGCATGTTTATTTTTGACGCAGTATCGTCACATCCTGCCGTTTAATTATTCTAACTCATTGATACAGTGTATGGTTTCACCGGATATGTTGAACTATAACATATGGGTCGGCTAGGTGAAAAGTTTTGTTGTATGAACAAAACCAATGGACGTCATTGCTTTTTATCTTTAGTAGTTTTGCTCGCGCTAAAGTTTGATTTCTCCACACATTTGAGGCTGTGACGACAACAGCTTTACTAAAATTTTTACAATATCAATGGTGTTTTGTTTTATATTTCGAGATCTTAAAAGTTATTTCTTGATTTATTATCAAATGGGTGTGGAGACACTTTTGATGCAGTTCAAGTTTTTGAAAAATTCTGAGAACTAGAACAATTTGGTATACCTATCTCGAAATTTCTACTTTGCAGATAGGCTGTCGTCTCGCCGCCTCATTTGAACCTTTGTTTCATCAACTTGGAGTTAAATTTTTAGCGGATGTCTACGTCATATCAAAAGTGTGCTAAATTGCTTTGTTCAGTGTTCCCAATCTGTTGAGTTTGAGCTATGTTGATAGATCAATCAGTCAGTACTTGGTAACTGTTGCTTTTTATACTCGTATAATACAGATTCTACTGGAACTAAATGGCGTTTGAACGCTAGAATATCTAGATCACTTCCATCGTCGGCTAATCTTGTTTATATTGGATTTGATTTATTTGATCATGTCGAATACCGCTTTATTTAATCCGCCGAATTTTATAGTCTCGTTTTTGGAGATTAGTGCTTCCATTGTACCTAAATATAGGATTTATCAGCGTTAACAAAAGCGATTTTCTACTAAGTATTTATTTATTTAAGAGACTTATTTATAGTATTTATTGAATGTTTTATATCGCTGTTGATTAGTTATATTAGTAGAGAAAATTAGGTTAACTACCGATTGTAAATCTAATTTGGTTGTTCTTTAGAATTGATGTAAGTCTTTATATGGGTTTTTATACGGTTAATTATTGTTTAAATGCTGTATAGTTTGTTTATTGATAGTAAATTTCTAAATAATATAGAAAGGGTGTGCAACGAAAGTGAATTACGATGGTTGTCGGTGTCAAGGTGTCAAGCATAAATTATAAGACACCCGACAATTACATTGTCAAAAGGATACAATTTGAATGGAGGGACCGGTTTGAAATTGTTTTATGCCACACTTTCATTAGTGGATTCGCTGTTAGTTTGCTCATCTTTTGGAATGCGGCTTTTTGCAACGACAGGAGCTTGACGAGTTTCGTCATCGTTCCTTATACTGTTATCTGTCTTGGTGAACTATCTGAAACTGAGAGTAAAAAGCCACTTATTTAATTTTTTTTAATTATTATAATTTATGTTAGCTTAACTATTAAAACGATTTCATCAAATATGTTGTCTTAAAAAATAAAACATACTATAAATGTTATTTTTACTAAAACATCCAAGACAGTCGTCTAAATTGCAATTGAATATATTTTCAAGTCCACTTTTTGTTCCACAGGTTCGCAGGTCCTTGAAATTGCGGGGCCGACGCAAAGAAAAAGAAAAACTTCCATCTGGTATCACAGCAGACTATACCGCTTCACTTTTCGCTCATCTCGAACAGGATTCCAATTATTCTAACTATCCGGTTATCTCTACCTCGGGATCTAATTCCAATCTTAGCGACGAAAATAACCACTTATCGCCGGGATACCCATCCCACGGTTGGACCAAGAAGGAGGGTGTATTACAATCTGATAGTTCGGAGACTTCTCTTAACTCTTTGAACAATCCCAACAATATAAATAGTAGTCCTCGGCAAGCACCAAATCTACCTCCTATACCACCGCGTCCCCCAAAACGTGGAATTCTTAAAGGTACTCGATTAAGTAATACTAGTTCTAACTCTCAAGAAAGCAATGTCCAAAGTTCTGATACTGTTGATTATATAAATGGCCAAGATCCTAACTTACTTGCTCGTAATACTCAGCAAAATGAAGTAATTTCTTACGGGATCCCACCTTCGAAGAGTACTTCATCAAGTGATGATATGCAACACGTACAAAATTTCACCAAAAAAGTTATTCATAGCCCAGTGGAAAACCAGTACAAAAATTATAAAAATAACACAAATTCGTCTATTAAAACTCAAGATATCGATGAGACACCAAAGACAAATGGCAACAGCTATTTAGGCGTTACTTCCACCTCTCCTAGTGCTGATTCTCTAACAGATACCACAACAAACTCCTCATTCGCTACGCCCCCATTTTCTACCTCTCCAGTCGGAGAGTCTCAAGGTTTCCATAGATGGTCAAGAACGAGCACTTTTGATGATGTTTATTTACCATTGCCTTCCTTGATGCCTCTTCATCTCCCGAAACCAAGGGTGCTAACTATCCAGCGGCAAAAGGCCCCTCGAAATGACTTTGGATTTAGTCTTCGCAGAGCTATGATTCAAGAGAGGGTTTTCATTGGCGATATGAAAGAATTGACCGGTTACGAAGAAAATGGAATACCTAATGGTGATAATAAATACATTGGAAATAATGTTATTAGCAAATTAACACACAAGGCCGTAATATTGGCTGAGCCTGGGTCGTACCCGGGCGCTAGCGAAACTGGTTTATTACCAGGGGATAGACTTATCGAAGTTAATGGAGTTAACGTAGAAGGGAAGAGTAGAGAAGAGGTTATAGATCTCATTAAGAGCAGTCAGGATTCTGTAACTGTTAAGGTTAGTAATGTTTATTCACCAAATAACGTAACAAAGCTTTGCAAAAAGAAAAAAAAATAAAACTAATACTTGATCACGTCTCACGTAGGACTTGAAATTAATATCTGATAATGACACATCCTAATATCGGCAGGTGCAACCGATAGCAGAGCTGTGCGAATTGTCTCGACGGCGCGCAGCCGACGGAGGAGCCGAAGTGGAACTGTCTGATAGCAATGTACGGGGTGGAACTCTGAGTCGGTCAGGCAGCAGGCGGTTTACAAGCGCTCAGGTATGTACATTTATGACTTTAGGTGCCTTTAGCGGTAGCAAAAACTACACTGTCTGTATTTTAAGGAAGCGGAAAAGATTGTGTTATATTTTCTGTTCGAAGGTTTAAGTGATAAATTGATGGTAAAGATTTCGAAGGATTTCAATGTGATTTAATTTTTAAAGTAATTGACGCTGATTTGGCAATAGAAGACTCCTCCAAATAATCCATAATGTTAATGTACTGAGATTTTATAGACGTACAGAACTAAATATTTGTGTCGAATCGAAAACATTTTTTTTTATTGAAAAAAATCGAAGAAATACGTATTCAAAATGTTTGAGATCCTTTGATAATAAGATTTATTTTAGTAATATGCGAAATATGTTTTTGAATACAAATTAATCATAAAGTATCAATACACAGGCGGCAATAGATCATTACTAAATACGCCCACTAATCGAATTGCATCTATTGCACACCTTCACATTACTCACAAGTTATTTGAGTCGATTTGCAAATTTACAGTTTTACGTTTATAAAAAGTTATTTGACCTCATTATTTCGTTTGATATAAACTTGATTTAAATTATAATTTTAAAGTAAAAGTCTTAATTTTGCTTAACGGATTTCGGCAATCAACAAATTGCACTGCTCATGCATAATATGTTTTACTATACTAACATTTGATTCCGGCTTCATTCGCAATTTCGCACCAAGTTTGATAGTAACTTAAAAAAAAGAAATATCGTCTATAACAAACTTAAAAACCTAATTTTAACTCGAAGCGATTTAAATTTTACATTGATAAATCAATCTGTAGGATATGCTTTCCTTTTTATTCGTATAGGAAAAATATTCTAGTCCTTTTTTTTCAAGTGTATAAAAAATCAGTACGTCACTATTATGATTCCATTACGTAAGTTATGATAGCTCACCAGTATCGGTTGTCGGATTGCATCAATTACGTCAAAACAATTGCGGCTAGCGGCCGACATGACCGCAGGAACACGGCTGACCGGTATGCGAATAACTATCCGAGTTTCCGATAATGTTCGCAACAGCATACCGTTGCATTACGATCGATGCAGTTTTTTTCGGGTCGACTAACTGGCCTGGCATCTTATCATGTGCAAGATGTCACATAAAAGTGGACTGCTTAACCCTACAGATGTCAAATAGAACTAGACGGTTTAATCCTTGTTAATGTTGGTTAGTGATATGATCTTTGGATCAATACACGAGTCTCTAGCTGATTCTATACCGAACCACCTAACACGCTCCGATTGTATTAGGATTAGGAAGGAGTGCGATTCCAAGACAATATTATGCTTGGGACATGAAAC
>DVVJ01001664.1:0-10912 GCA_018234505.1 Junonia neildi neildi
AAAATTAACTAATTTAGAGGATTAGACAGATCCAACATATGAAACAATAATTAAGGATAATTCATTTTAAGCTTTTGTTTCAAAATTCAGAGAAAATAGTTTCTATTGAAGTCAATTTTAAATTTCATTTGTTTTCAATAACAAAGATTTATAAAAATTTTGTAATAATTGGGTAATCAATAAAAAATTATTTAACTTTATATGAATTTAAATTTGTACTATTTTAAAAGGGTTAAAAATAAAATCACCAAATATTGTTACATTATATGTAATCATTTATTATTTAATTGGAATTTGAACTAAAATCAGTCTTTGGCTGTACACCAGTGCACAAAAAAAAAACCTGCAGTACAATCACGAGTACAATGAAGTGACAACACCTCATAACAATTAAATAGTTTAGCGTACACTAATTTTTCTTTAATAAGTAGGATAATTAGGTATTGGCACTTCATCAACAATGACAGTAAACCATTATAACATGGCTATAGGCGGCTTAATCAACTTCTTCCATGCGGGATGCATCGTCAGCGTCTCCTTCCAGTGGTGGGACATCACCAGCGCTCGACTCCTCAATCTGGATGGGCTCATCCTCATCAATACCGAGACCCAGCTTGATCATGCGGTAGATACGGGAAGCGTGGACCTGTGGCTCGTCAAGAGTGAAGCCAGATGACAGTAAAGCAGTCTCGTACAAGAGGATTACTAAGTCCTTGACAGCTTTGTCGTTCTTGTCAGCGTCGGCCTTCTGTCGCAGAGTCTCTACAATGGAATGGTCGGGGTTGATCTCGAGGTGCTTCTTAGCGGCCATGTAGCCCATGGTGGACGTGTCACGGAGAGCCTGAGCCTTCATGATACGCTCCATGTTGGCGGACCAACCATACTGTGCGGTGACAATACAGCATGGGGACTCTACAAGCCTGTTGGATACTACTACTTTCTCTACTTTGTTGTCTAGGATGTTCTTCATGACTTTGCAGAGGCTTTCAAACTTGACTTTGTCTTCCTCACGCTTCTTCTTCTCTTCCTCGTCCTCGGGGAGCTCCAGACCCTCCTTGGTGACAGAGACAAGAGTCTTGCCATCATACTCCCTCATTTGTTGTACAACATACTCATCAATGGGCTCGGTCATGTAGACTACTTCATAGCCACGTTTCTTAACCCTCTCAACGAAGGATGAGTTGGCTACTTGATCTCTGTTCTCACCAGTGATGTAGTAGATGTGTTTCTGGTTCTCCTTCATGCGGGACACATACTCTTTGAGGGAGCACACTTCATCCCCAGAGGCAGATGTGTGGTAGCGGAGCAAGTCAGCGAGTTTGGAGCGGTTCTGAGAATCCTCATGGATACCCAGCTTCAAGTTCTTGCTGAATTGTTCGTAGAACTTCTTGTAGTTCTCCTTGTCCTCGGCCAGCTCCTCGAAGAGTTCCAGGCACTTCTTGACCAAGTTCTTCCTGATAACCTTAAGGATCTTGTTCTGTTGGAGCATCTCACGGGAAATGTTCAGAGGCAGATCCTCGCTGTCGACCACACCCTTGATGAAGTTGAGGTACTCGGGGATGAGGTCTTCGCAGTTGTCCATGATGAACACCCTGCGTACGTACAGTTTGATGTTGTTCTTGCGCTTCTTGTTCTCGAAGAGGTCGAAGGGCGCGCGGCGAGGCACGAACAGGAGGGCTCTGAACTCGAGCTGGCCCTCAACGCTGAAGTGCTTGACGGCGAGATGGTCCTCCCAGTCGTTGGTGAGCGACTTGTAGAAGTCACCGTACTCCTCCTGGGTGATGTCGTCAGCGTTGCGGGTCCAGATGGGCTTGGTCTTGTTCAACTCCTCATCCTCGCTGTACTTCTCCTTGATGGTCTTCTTCTTCTTTTTCTTTTCCTTGCTGTCCTCCTCGTCGTCTTCGCCTACATCCTCGATCTTTGGCTTCTCGTCTTCCTTTTCATCTTCCTTCTTTTCCTCCTCAGCCTCGTCGTCGGAGAGCTCCTTTTCGCGCTCCTTCTCGACTACGAGTTTGATGGGGTAGCCGATGAACTGGGAATGTTTCTTGACGATTTCCTTGATCTTGTGCTCTTCCATGTACTCGGCGAGGTCTTCCTTGACGTGGAGAACGATCTTGGTACCGCGGCCCAAAGGCTCGCCGTGGTCGGGGCGGACCGTGAACGAACCTCCAGCGGCGGACTCCCACATGTACTGCTCGTCGTCATTGTGTTTGGAGTGGACTGTGACGCGGTCAGCAACCAGGTAGCATGAGTAGAAACCCACACCGAATTGACCGATCATACTAATATCGGCGCCGGCTTGTAACGCCTCCATGAAAGCCTTTGTGCCAGACTTGGCGATTGTACCTAAGTTATTGACTAGATCGGCCTTTGTCATACCGATACCCGTATCGATGATTGTCAGCGTGCCCTCGCTCTTGTTGGGAACGATCTTAATGTATAACTCCTTACCGCTGTCAAGCTTTGAGGGATCGGTGAGAGATTCATATCGGATCTTGTCCAGGGCGTCAGATGAATTTGAGATCAACTCACGGAGGAAGATTTCTTTGTTGGAGTAGAATGTGTTGATGATCAGGGACATGAGCTGGGCGATCTCCGCCTGGAAGGCGAAGGTCTCCACCTCCGCTGGTTGAGTTTCCATTTCTTCCGGCATTTTCTTGTTTCAATTAACAATAACTTGACTCGAATTTATTTGTAATACAACGAACTTCTCGTAACGTGATTTTCAATGAGCGCAGAGTTTAAATAAGCACGTGGTAATAGAACACAGCGAACAACACTCTTTATATCTCGCAGGTTGATTTTCTCAAATGACGCCGGCGCGAACTGTCATGTCGCTTATATAGCTTTCAGTTGCGAGCGACATCTATGAACAAGTAGAAATTTCTGGATTTCGCGCTCTAACTTCCAGAGAATCTGCACCTTTGGTACCTTTTAAATGAATAATAAAAAGTTAAAAACTAAAATATTTTACATAAAGATATAAAGTTAGTAACATCATAATTATTTTATTAAGTAACAAATTATAATATTACATAAGTTACAAATTTTTATAAGAATGAAAATTAGTAATTTACATGGATATAAGTTTAAATAAACATCAATATCAAATCAACAATATAATTTATACGACATAAAAATATTTTAGTACATTATTTAACGCATTACAATTATTATTTCAATTCCGTTGATATAACAAAAAAAAAAATATATTTTTTTAAATTTTGGAAATATAAAATATTTTAATAATATCCTGTTAATGAAATTGGCATTATGAAAACATACGATAAGTTTATAAATAAAAGATAAGGTTTAAAAAACTTTTAAAGTCAAACAAAAGTTTACGATTAAATAAATAATAATATATTTGTATATTACATTAAAATATAAAATAATGTTCTTTAAATATACATTAATGAAAAGGTTGACAACATCAGACTAAATTTCTTAGTTCCGCTACTCGCCACGAGACAGCAGCATAATCGTTCACTTATATTTCCGTCAATTGTTCTCGAACATTCGAGAACATTCTAGAATATTTTCTTATAAACAACTTTCAGATAAGGATTTTATATAAAAAGTTATACATTTACATTCTTAATTGATTAAAACTACCTTTCAAAACGATGTTTCATATATTTTTATACAAAAAAATTAAGAATTTGATAAAAACGTAGAATTATCTCGAATGTTCTATGAACTTCCGGTTATTATCGCTCCTATTCGTCACTAGTGGCGCTACGTACATCCTTTTTCCTATGCAACATATCTACCTGACTATCCTGTTTCTAGATACTTGTTCGAAGATATTATTGATTTTCTGACTTTTTGTGCATAGAGGAAACAATGCCTTTAACAAATGACTATTTCTAATTAAGAATGTTTAACTTAAAAGTAACTTTAACAAACCAATAGAGTTAATCCACGATATTATGAGTTCCTAATTCCTATAGGTACCTATCCTATACAATCCGAAAGTACTGCAATTTGATACTTATATAAAATTATAATTATTGATTTCCTTATTATCGTATTAGAAAATGGATAAGTTTATTATTTAACCTATCTTACGTTAATAAAAAGCGGGAAGAAAAGATTAACAATAGACATTTATATTTAATTAAATAATAATAAATATTTAATTATTATTTTATTAAAAGTAGCGTAAAAGTGAAAAATGTTTATTTAAATACTTTTTGATGAATGGGAACGTCTTTGTCATGATTTCATTTCAAAATTGGCTGCATCATGTTGCATTTAATTGCATCTCAGTTTCATTGTTCTCAGACATAGAAACTACTAAAACAAATTTCTATTGTAGATTATATTAATGATATCTATTGCATACATTATTCTTAATTTTAATAATAGTTCATGAACTACAGTTCAAGTTTCTAACCTATATAAATTACGCATGAGTTATACATACATATATTCATAAGTAGATTATATTGTTAGTGAACTTCCTATATTATATTTTATCCAATATTATGCCTATTATAAGCAGTTACATAAAGTGTCATAGTAAAGTTAAATCTTAAATAAATATAAAAGCCAGCACAATGTGAACATAACCTAAAAATTATAAGTAAGATTATTGTAATTTGTACATCTGTTTTGTTGAAAGTGAAATGATGAAATCTATGTCGTGCTTAACCTTTTTTTTTTTGTTTAACGATATGGTGAATTATTACACATCTATTAAATTTCATTAAAAAATTAGATATTTATTTAATTTTACTGTTTTGTTACTCATATAGGTACCTTTCTTAAATTCGTCTTTATTTAATTGATATTCTATCTAAATAAATAAATTTCTAAATTCTGGACATGTGAAAGAACCTAAAAATATCATAGTAATTTTAAGGCTAAATTCCTTTATCCTTAATCATGTTTTAAGAGTCATTAAATTAATCAGTCTATTAACAAAGTCTTAACTTTTTTTTAAATAATTCTTAGAATTTTTTAACATAATCTACATTACTGCCATCTAGCATTCAGTAGTAATAATAAACTGATCCGTATCTGAAGACAAACCCATGCTCTTCCTCAATAGATGGCGCTTATTACATACCAATTATAAAATCATAACCAGAAAAATAATTGTAGAAAATAGTTTCGGCGGTTAATTTATTTACTTTGTAATAAAAAAAACACAAATTTTATTTATTTACTGAATTTAAAAACAAAATATTTATTGTAATTATTTAAATACATTTTTTTACTCTATTGGAGTTTCACTATTTGGCGCTAGATGTCGCTTTCGCAAACTCGTGAACATTCTATAATTTTCTAGATTTGTATAGAAACGCTAAGTTAAGGTATATAAAGTGTCGCCACTGGTTGCAGCGGCAGTTGTTTGAAACAAACAAGCGAGTCAAGTGAGTCAAGCGAATCTCTTCTCAAACGCGAATTCATTTTGTTTTGTAAACAAAATGGCGCTACTACCGTATTTGATGGACTTGGAATTAAGACCTCGACGTTTAAGTGACCACCTTTATGGATTGGATTTGTCGCCTGATGATTTTCTAACCGACATCTTCGACCGTCCATCTCGTCGAAGCTACTTGCGACCGTGGCGAAACTTGGCGTCTCTGGCACGCGACGTTGGCTCTACAATCAAGTCTGATAAAGATAAGTTCCAGGTCAATTTGGACGTACAGCATTTCTCTCCAGAGGAAATATCAGTGAAAACAACAGATAACTTCGTTGTCGTTGAAGGCAAACACGAAGAAAAGAAAGACGAACACGGATTTATTTCAAGACAGTTCAAGCGTCGCTACGCGTTGCCGGAAGGTTGTAATCCAGAGTTGGTCGAGTCCAAGCTTTCTTCAGATGGAGTTTTGACGATCACAGCTCCTAAAAAAGCGTCAGAGAATGAAAACGAAAGGATTGTGCCGATTTCCCAAACCGGTCCCGTCAGACGAAAACTCCACGATTCCGAAGAAAAAGAGGAACAAAATGGAGAAGTTGAAGAAGCTAAAGCTCCACAGAAGAAGAGGAAACGTTAATTTTATAATAAGTTAGTATTAATTTAGTTTTAAGGATTTAATTGCGTACAATTTCCCTACGTGAAGACTGAGTTTTGTATTAATATTACTAATGAGTATAATTTCTAAATAAATCTATTGATTTCGTTTAATTGTTGTCTTTCATTTATTTAATCCGACATTTTTTTTTATTTCTACAATTACAAAATATTTGTAGGTACTCTCAATTTGTTTTATTTTGAAAAAGCTAAGAGGTGGCTTAACAATACATCTATAATTTCTAGAATCAAGTAGACCTCCAAAATTGTCTCAGAAGAAAATATCTAAATAATATTAAACTTTTAGGATAAAATCAAGTTAAATAAAGTAAACCGATATTTCAAATACCAAATACGATTTTATTTATATATTTTATACGATTAACGATTCTGCTTTTTATATTATACCTACCAACTAATTTTCAATTTAAATATTTTTTAACTCAAATAAAAATTGAATATTATATAAAAATTATTAAAATTAAAACTAGCACCAGAAAAAACACATTTTCTTAAGCAATAATTTTTTAATCTGCAAAAGTAGTACTTATTTAACAAACATTTTTTTAATGTATGTATTTTAAAAACATCAGATCATATTTAAAAAGATAATTATTTAATTATTACAATAGCACCTTATAAACAATACACTACCTAGTAGGTACGTACCTAGGCACTTTATTAATTTCATATATTGCTAAACATAGTGTTAATCGATGATTATTATTTAAAAACTTAATATATTTTTGAACATAACATCGGAATTATATATTGGCTAGTTCTGACTCTGATGAGATATATTACAAAACTTTTTAAAAATGTTCAGATATTTTTAAAATAATTTTATTTAGTTTGCTTTGGCGCGCCCTCTACCGGTAGGAGCTAAATATAATGGCATATTAGGCCGAAGTGATTGTAATTGATACTCTATTAAATTCATAGATGGCGCTATGACTTTCAAATCAGTATGACATCATGTATTCGTCCTCAATGATGTCAAAAGATGGCGCTAGTTTTGTGTTTGATCACTGTTGAATACTGTTCTTCGTGCACATTTGGTATAATCTTCACAGCAATAGCAATTGTTGCAAAAGTGTAATGTTTTAGAAATGTTTTGAGAAAATCTATACTATAGAGATGATATTTTAAGTCAAATTATTAGTAAGTTTATTTTTCATATCGTTTTGCAATATTTCGCCTGAATAAATTACCTTTGCGAAATTTATTTAATTTCCTCAAAGGAAAGAAAAAGAAAATTTCTTAAGGTTGGCCTTTATCTCCTAGAGAAGTAGGTAATATATGAAAATATTTCAAATATGTGTATAATAAGGAATGAAGGAAGCAACATATTAAAAGGAAATCCAAGCAATTGTATAAATCATTATTAAACGTTATTGCAACATTTTTGCTTTGTAACAAGAGTTGAATATTTCATATTGTCTCTAAAACTTCGCACGTGTTGCCTAAAAATTAGTTATTAAATATTGTTTCTACGAAAAAAAAACGCAATTACAAAAACGAATATTTTTTGAAAGTTTTCTTAATAATTTAAATAACTAACAAAAAATTTCCAATTTTTTGCATGTTTACTCAGTTTTGTGCCCGTTTCGATAATAAATATACATTAGACGGTCATTCCATTAAGCCATCTCAATCTCACTAACTTTAAAGTTAATAAATAATACCTATTCGCCAACCCGCAGTAGAGCAGCGTGGCGGATTAAGCTCTTAGCCTACTCCTAAATAGGAGAGGAGACGATAATTTAGAGTATGATTATTTATTTTAATTATAGGATATTGCTGATATCGTACTAGGAAGGTAACAACTAAATAATTTAGTTCCTGTATATCAAAACACAACCATGCTGTCAATGACAGCTTGTCGAATCGCACTGGAGGACATCTCTTTAGGGTGCATTTACATTAGACGAGCGAGTGCTCGTTGTGTTTCATTTATGTTTAATTATTTTTGTGTAAACAGGCGAAGAGCACTTTTCCTCGTTCATAGTTAGTGCGTTTGCGAAGATTTTAATATTCTAAGATTGCTCATTCGCTCGATGTAAACGGCGCTAGCGCGCGAACAGTTGTTGCGGTGAAATTGATGAGGTGCAATGCGTTCTTGTGTTCTACGACTTGTTCTTCTTCTCCATGTTCGTTTGATGTAAACGCTGAAAATAATTTTCGTTTACACTGAAAGATTGTGATAGAATACCTTCTATTGGTCTATAAAAAATTCGTTTAGTCTAATTGCACTTAGACGTAGAAAAATATTAATTGGAGGTTTTATTCGAAATTTGTGTAGATTTATTTCATCTAGATATAATTTAGCGTACCTACGATAAAGCTTGCTTGGAAAATATCGCTTTATTCCCAAGAAGAAAAAAATGTTATAAGCCTAAGTCATAAGTCTATAAGTTTTAGTAGTAAAGCGATGATTTTTTTGGTACCAAAAAAATGAAAAAGGAACTTTAAGCTCTCTAAAAAATTATCTTGTAGGTAATTTTGGATGATACGCAATAACTAAACAGGCACCATGCGTCTTCAATATCAAATGAATTAAAGTTTAAATTGATAAAATAATATTAGGATAGATGAATGATGACCCCCTAAATCCCTAAAATAAAGTAATTAAATATTTATTTCACTTTCACTATTAATTCTATTACACGCAATATTTTTTTTATCAACTCGTATCAATCTATCTGTACTAAATTAATAGTCTGACAAGTAAATAAACGTTAAAACGTTAATTTAACGTTAAAACGTTAATAATTATTATTTAATTTTCACTTTTCAGCACCTTAAAATCCAATTCTACATCGACCACTTGTAAAATTAAAACACTTAACTATTACTCCTTTATCCCAAATTTAATATTTCCAAAACCGCACAAACAGACGAACAAAAAGATACGTTATTAACGAAGGAAATAAATAATAATACACATCCCTGTTTCTTATTAAGAAAATGTTTAATTGAACGACGCACACACGCACACACACACACACGCACAGAGACAAACGTATATGAATAGTTTAGTTATATAATAAAGTATAAATGATGAAAGTTACATATAGGAAAATATTATATATCCACCGGCATAGCTACAGCGATATATATCGTTGCTTGATGGAATAGGAAAGCTGTGGAGAGGACGAGATAAATATATATTTTTTTGTTGTTTTTATTTCCTTGTTTCAGTTACATTGGTGAAAATTTATGTATCACATTTGACTATTAACAAAATAATAGACGTATATTTGTTGTTCTCTTATTAGTTTCCGAATTTTGAAATACTCATAATCACGCTTCGTATGTTGCGTAACTGATTATTATTTTTTATATAAACAATGTTATAAACATTTAATATTCAGTGCGGAATTCGTCAACATTAAATTTATTTATTTTTATTTACAGATAAACATACAGAATTACAGACAGACCAATACTGGACCAAATGAATGTTTAGAACGCGTCATGTGTAAGCACATTTCGTTTTAGGGGAGAAAATAAAGTTATAAATGTATATGTAGAGATAAAGAAGAAAACATATTCGAATTCGAATAATATTTTACACGCGATCCGTGATAGGTACTATATTTAAAGTCAAAGCTCCTAAAAAGCTGTAATTGTGTTTCTTAAACTTCTTCTTAAACATAAGTTAAAAAAACAGATTAATTTTCTTAAACATAGAGATACATGAAATAGAAATGTAGAGATAATATTGAAAAACAAAACGAAACAATTCCACACAACCTCTCCACACCACTTATGTCCGGAACACACATACGCAGACCGAGGCGCTCCGTCTTAAGGACGACATATGAAGTAATTTTTTTTCCAACTACCCTCCATTCGAAAACCCACCCTATTCCCTCACAATAGGGGTTAAAATATGACTAGCCGCGAAATATTTTTTCCATTTCATATTTACGAATATGCCCCAAATTCCCCAAAAATTAGAACCGTGAAGCGGGGGGGTGGTTGGGGTGAATTTTTCTACTGGGGTGGGGGATGTAGATAGTTTTAGATATATGTCCCTACCCGTCAGCGCTTTTATTTGATTTGTTTTAAGCGTAATGACGTTAATTGCCGTTGTGACGTTAAGATTTCAGTTCAAACGTTTGTTTGTGGAATTATATTCTTAAATAGTATGCGACAGCATTAAATATGTGACATTATAAACAAAATCATTACAGAAAAAAAAAATTAAAAATGTGTTGTATAAAAAAATTATATTTCGAAGCATTTGAATATATTTTTTAGTATACGGCAGCTACCTTTCGCCATATCGATTTTCTGATCGAATGATGCATATATTTACTATTTAGATTGTAAATAAAATAAAAATATACATAAAAAAAACTAATACGGTCTCTAACCATTTTACATGCTTAATAAAAGCATGTAAAATGGTTATTATTATGATTAAATGTACACAACTGCTATATTTAATAGTAGATACTAATAGCATACCTTCTCCCTAATAAGAGAAGAGGCCCATGCCCAGCAGTGGGATATATATATACAGGCTGTTACGTTTACGTTACTTTTACTAATAGCAATTTTAAATGACGATTTAAAAGAGCTTTTAAAAGCTAAAAGCTGCTGAATTTATACTACTTGAAAAAATAGAGGTCTTTTTATTACTTCGCTATTTATGAGTCATTTTCATTTTATAAGTGCTTTTGAGTTTCTTTGTTTTACGCAATGTTTAATTTAGAACGAAGTGATTGAGAATTTAAATCCTATACAGGGTCAATACATGTTATGTGTTTTAATTGAAACTGTTTAAACGGAATACGACTTCAAGGCCATACGCAAAAAATCATCTAAATCGGATCAGTAGTTTAGCCTCTAGACAGTTTTTAAGTTTCAGCTCAG
>DVVJ01001665.1:0-10909 GCA_018234505.1 Junonia neildi neildi
ATTGGTATTAAAAATGGGAGTATTTTTTATATAAATTCATTAATATTGTTTATTGATAATTATATGCTAGTTAATTACACAGGCTTCACTACTTGCAACTAAAATATACAAATGTTAAAAAGGTCTAAAAATAAATTTCTAAACTGATAAAAATAACCCCGTTTGACAAACTATGGATATTACTTAAAAGTAGGAAATTTAATAGCACTAATTATTGACAATTATCATTTAGATTTTTTTAAATGAAATAACAAGTAATATTGAATTAGGAGCACAATTTGACTTTCGAGCCTCATTAATGATTTATACTGTTATTCAAAAACTTCGCTACAATAACAAACCGGTAAAGCTGGCATTTAATAAAATTAATGAATTTTATTCATGGCTCCTCTCTGTTTTTATTTATGCGATATAAACGCAATTAACGTATTACACTGCAGTCCTTAAGGCATACTACTTATACTTTTTCTGGTTGGCTTAACATTGTCCATTAATTGGCAATGATTAAGCGATAAGGACAATGCATCAACAGCTTACAACGGTTAATTTATTTTTATACTTGCAGTACAAATTGAATTTTTCTAACTGTTTATTTTATGTAAAGTATCAAGAGTGTTCATTCATGGGTTCGTACAAACAGAAGCGGTCCATACAAAAGGACTTAACGTGTTTTTTCTTCATATTTTATTATGAACTTCTGTTCAACATCCAGATGTTTGAGTCTGATCAAACAAAAGATTTTTCAGACGTACTTACGGAGCGTCAGAATGTAACTATTACGATCTTGATTTATGAATAACTTGTGTTTATTTTAAAATTCCCGCAAGTATTGAAATGTACACCGGTATGTGTGTTTATGAACTATCCTATTTGTTCGACTCTTTATAGAACGTCTTAAGAAATATCCTTACATTATAGGTTTTTTAGAGTGTAAGACACGTATGTTATACTTAGGTAATTTAAATAGATACATAAAGTACCTAAGTATTTGATTTCACCTACCTAAGTATTTCATTTTTGTCTTTTTGTTTTGTAGTAATTTTGTTTACAATTGAAAGGACTTATTGCACGTTCATCGTTATCTAAATAAAACTTAATTATCAAATGTATGTAAATTGCACTTTACACAATTACAGAACGGCTCCTTCTAGTTAGCTAATTTGTTTACGTTGTGATTTTTAAATGATTCAGCTTAGAATCTTTGATCTCATTTTCTTAATCAGCACAGGGAAAATTTAAAAAATATATAAAAATAGTGTAGTCATAGAGAAAAAGCAAATCATAATTCTAATTGTCGTATGAAGAAACTCGGCAAAAGTAAAGCCGCGGACACAAACATGTCACAAGTAGAGCTCCTAGATCGTCGTTCAACGGTGTTTGAACTGATAAAACAGATTATTTCCTTGCTCCTTGTCGGCGGCTGATGTTTTTCTAATAACCTGTTTAACAAATCATAACGTTTATTTTCGTTCGACACTAAACGATCACACGTCCGGGACTCTATTCTGTTTCAAATCTCTAGACTGTTTGTTTTCATTAATTTAGTTTTTCATTCAACATACAGTATGAAGTTAAACATGACATAGTACGTTATATTTTTATGAATGTTTTGTTTGATAAAGTAAAGATTGTTATTACTTACAATAAACACGCAGTCAAACCACTATAGGTACGTTAAATATTTTAAATTAGTAAATTTATTGCTAGAGCAAAAATGACTGCCTAGGTTTCGCGCTAGGAATATTTTTAATGTGTACACCACGCCTAAGTAAAATACAATAATATATTCTAAAAGTCTAACCCTCAATACTGTACTATGCGTAAATAAAACCACATCTATCTTTCAAGTGTCTTTTTAATGGCAGTCGATGAAAAACGCGTCTTTTTTCTCGTCTAAATATCTATTTGTTAAAAGCCGCTGTTGGCATATGACTTATATGACTCGACAGTATTAGTTGCCAGAATTAGACGAAATTAATTTAGGGTCTAACGAATTGTGTTGCTCGCCAGGTAGCAATTTGTTTTTTTAAAGCGCCACAAAAGACCGTTTACAGATAAAAAATACAACAAACGACGGGAACGGTAGCAGATATCTCCGATTGTTGCTGATGAACCATATCACTATAAATGAAAACTATTAAGCCCCAAAAAGCGACACAGTAGTAATGCATTCGTAAATTGAACGGAATTGTGTTATATCCGACACGGGTCGAAATTTTTAATTTCTTTTTAAATCATTCACTCGCTAAGAAAAAACTTGGCGCCAGGATTCGAGACCTGATTCTAATATTCATTTGCGGAATGACTGATGCATTGTTAATTTGTTTTACTTTGATTTTTTTTTTCATTTCGGTCTTTTCCTAAAGAAAGGTTGAGACCTTATGACTTGCCTAGCTTATTTAAGCTTGTTTTTTTTACGTTTAATTTAATTTTAAATAAGTAGGTACTGTTAGGTTTTGATTGGTATTTTGATATATTATAGATAGTATGCTCAGTCCAATTAATTTGCACATACTCGACTATTTTTTTCTGCAGAATATTAAGAAGCAATTACATAAAATAAAATAACACTGTGTTGAAAAACTTCAAAAGGATTACTAATAATATATTTTCATTATGAACGAAATGGCATAGGGCGTGACATTGCAGTCGCAGGGGCGGGTTGCGTGGTCACTCGTTCAGGAATTGTATAATTTGACACAATAAAACAGTACACGATAAACGTACGTGAATGGCTCTGTCCGGACCAGCGGCCGTCAAAGAGTCCGAACAAAACGTGCCAAACGCACTGTGGCCGTTTCAATGGAAACTTGTAAATGAAAAACACTTTCAAAGAAAAAATTTATACATTTTTTTTTCTCTTTTTATAGTTACAATTTGATTTGGTTTTTCATTTATTGTCGATTTCAATTACAATTTAATAAGTAACTGTGAAATTACGTTTAAATAAATTTTGAAAACAATTGAAACTCGTAATTAATGTCATTCTGTCTAAATTCTAAATGTACGTAAATATACGTAAGCTAATAGTTAAAAAGAAAATTTCATAAAAGCACGGAGGAAATGAAATAAAACGACAATATGTAGGGAGCTATTACCGGACTGACAATAGAGTTACGACAAAGGGAATGTAAGAAGGCTTTTCAGCAAAAGAGATAAAGTTACATTGAAGATAATATCATATCTTAAAAGAGGCTGACTGCGGCGTTCATATATTTTGCATCAAAGTATAATTTAATGATGAATAATGAATAAAGGTTTCGCTCGTCGGATTCATTTGACGTTGAATTAAAATGAAATCACACACGCTCACCGTTACACACAATGGGTTTAAATATAAGCATTTAATATTAAACAAATATAACAAAGTAGAATATATTTAATTAAACATTTGAGATAATAAAAATTTATCACTACATAACACCTTTATTTGTTTCTGAAGTCTACTTTAAATATTATTCCGTCATAAAAAAATGTATAAATTTGATATTTACATACATGTCTCATTAGTAGCTATTTTTTCAGCGATTATACTTTTCATTTTTAATTAAAAACTTATAATTTTCCTCAATCAATTAACAATTTTACTTATTAAAATTCAAATAAACTTGTAATCGGCAAAATTACTAGAAACACAACAAAGCTGAATTGATTTTTTTCTAATGTAATATAACAAACCCTTTGAAAATTTAGACAAAGAATTAATACAGAAGCCAGTATTGGAGCTTAATTCAAAACGAATAAAACGAAACCGATTCGCGGGACTTTCTGAAGATGACGTCTCTTTCTTCTCGGCAGTCATCGAGTTTCCTTTGTAATTAAATATTGAAATTAAGAAATGAACAGCCGCTAATTACGCGAGCCTGTCCCTTGAGGGCTGATTATTTTGCCCTAGCGCTGGCTGAGGGGAGACCTACGCTCTCGCTATAACCGTTATTGTAAAAGGTTACAAACAGTTGCAGTTTATGAAAATAATTAGAAGTTAAAACATATTTTGATTTCACGTCTTTATGTATGCATTTTACTTTCCATATATTGAACCTTATTAGAACATGATTAGGTTCAATATCTAATTATTCAACGTTCATTAATATCTCATCATTTGATTAGATATTAAACAACTTTGATGCTTACTAATTATTATTTTAAAATTCTACGTAAAAATCAATCAGTACATTAATTAAACCCAAAAATATCGGTCACAAAATCTATATGTTGTCTAATAGTAATAAAAAAGATATAGAGTCATCATAGTAACAACAGCAACATAAATTCAGTGTTTGGACATTTCAATTATCCGGACCACGTGGCGTGCCGACAAAGTTCGTGCAAACAGCAATAAAAATTAAAAAAAAAGAACAATATAAAAATCGTCCTCCTTTCTTAAACTTGGGAATTAGGTGGGGTGTTATTATTTATCGTTTCTTCTTCGTTATATTTTTATATATTCATAAGTTGATACTGCTACTTACTCAAAATCTTCACAGATAAACACAAATTACCTGTGAGAACTTCGAGCAAAAAAAAGGAAATAGAGTCAGGATAAATTCAGTCTTTTGCCCTAATGAAGTCTAATTCAGAACTTACTTTTAATAATTTTCTAATAATGAAATGGAAAAATTAAAATACTTAATTCATTCACTTAGTTATTAATAAAAATTCTAGTGGGGCTATTTTCTCTTATAATATTTTTGTATATGAAAATGTATAACCAATGAAAGAAATAAAATAACTAATGGTAACATTTTCAAGGCATTGTAAAATTTATTTATAGCCACTGTGAAATCTTTAGGTCTATTAATAGAACGGTTAAAGATAAAGATCTCTCTTTGCTGCATCATATGAACTTAACAAGATCTTAATAACCTACTAATTTTATTAAACGGCACTATTGTGTTTCATCAAGTCTATTTATATTTACCTCTACAATATTTTATTTGATAAAAAATACGAATATCTATACCATTTTTATGGAATAGTTAAAATATTAGTAAACAAAAATCTTTTAATTTAAAAAAAATGAAAAGAAATGTGTAATATAATTATCTACAAAACGGAAGATATAAAATTTTCGCCAAGAGAAACGTAATTAAAAATCGTCACGTGAAGATCTCTGCTCTTAATCTATCGTAAAGCATGTATCAGATCAAAAGAAAAATCTTTAAAAAAAATTGAAATAGTAAATAAAGACGCCAGCTGCCTTTTATTGTAGCGGAACGGCTTAAATAACAATCACTAATAAGAAATAAAGCAGCTATAATAACATTTCTTCATTATCAAACGGAGTCGGAGATGAAATAGTCTGATCTTTTTGTTTGGAATGTCTTTATTAACTGTCTTCAAATCAAGAGGCACACGGAGCTGTTTAATACCCTATCAGACAAACGTAATTAGTTTTGTAAATAAAATGCCTCAAGAAATTGAAACGTACAAGCTACCTGAGTATAGCAATGACTTGCTTTATTAACTTATGATTTCTTTGTGTTCTAAATAAATATAGCGCTGTTACTTGTTTGACTATCAAACGACGATATGAAAATTGTAGCACCAATAGCTAATTGTTTGATGTTGTAGTTCTTAATAGTGCTTTGAATTTCGATTTGTATGAGATTAATTACTTTTCAAGTTCATAAATAATAATATTAGTTCCTTGGATATAATTGGACTGGCTGATCAGAATTAACTCTAGCAAAAACATTAAAAAAAAAATTGTTATCTTTCTAAAACATCAAACTAAATTTATTATACAAAGTACTCATACATACTGATATTCAGAAAATCATGTTAATAATAAATTACATTATGTAAAACAGTTTGTCTAATAAGACAATTACGGAATTAAAAGATACATAGAAAAATAGTAAGGTATGCTAATATCATATTTGATTGCTCCTTGGCCGAGGTTAATAGCCTAGGGACAGGTAACATTAAAAGAGCGTTGCTCCATCTGAACATGAAATAATTGCTAAGCAGAATTACGCTCCCGAACTTTTCCACCCTAAGCATTTTTTATTTAATTTTTATTTTTACGACACACTTAAACGCGGCTTTGCTTTCATTTTTTTATTGTTACTGTCGATGTACCCTCTAATTTTTGGTTACAATTAAATTTTTTCTTTGCTGCTTTATTAAAACATTGTTTTTAATGATGTGAAGTCTGCGCTTTATTTGTTTATATCAGTTGCCTTAGGTGATGTTGTAAGATTTTAATAATAAAATAATTAGCATAGATTAGATTTTTTTCTGGTAAATCAATAATGTTCGTTTCTCTTCTTCTCCAGGTACTTCTCAAGGTGAATAGGTATTATAATTAAATCAAGGAATGAATCCCATCTCGCTCCGACCGGAACTCGTTTATAAAATAGAACAACGCTTTTTATAACCGAAATCATTTATCATGTTTGTACTGAACCCAAGGCAAACTGCTACTGCGTTTGAGTTTATCGTAGATAAGATTACGTGCGTTTGTTTTACCTTGTCTACCGATTCCTGAGCCATTTTTTAAGACAGAGCTCCGTTGTTTTGTGTAATATGGACACGGTGTTTCCGAGAGGTATTATGAAAAGGAAACGTCGTTTATACGAGGTCCTGGAACTCCTATGATGTTATAAATAATAATAATCAATATAAGTTACAGTAAGACAAAACATCTTGACGGCAGATACCTATAATTTAATTTCCTCAGAAAATGTTTTATATTGTCGATATAAATACATTAATTAGACAAAAGTATCTTAAAATAACTTCAATTTTCGCAGTGAAAGGTTTCAGCGAATAATAACAAAATATAGGTTGTATTTGCGTTTTGTTTCTTAAATTGATACAAAAAATCAATTAATGCTGATCAATGTCATTAAAGTAATAATAATAATATAATTAGGCTAAACAGTTATGGTTTTGCTTATCGTACTACGAGTAGGTATATGACATTGTACTCGAAACGAAAAAAGACAATTTTTTTATTTTTTATCTCTTATGAGAACTTTTGTTCCGTTTTTATCATAAACAATATTGATAGAGAACCGATCTAAGAAGTTTAATTTAATAAATAAACATTCCCATACGGGTTATAATAGGTACAGTGTAAATAATCGAACTTTCGGGAACAAAAAAAAATACATAAACAGATTATGTCTATTAGCTAGCGATCGGCTGTCAGCGTGTTGTATTTGGTCTTTACACTTTTTTAACTTGTTAGGGAAGGATGTTTACGCCACGTGAATGTTATGATTTAATGTTAGTAATTGGTAGTGAGTGTGAACACGTCCACTAAGAGTCGAGAATAGTAACAGAAATATAATAACAGAGTCTCAGTCTATTCATAGTCCGTATGGAGCTGCCATTGTTTGTGCTGGTAATAACGCTTTAAGATTCTTTAATCTGATCAGAAATAAGAATAAATATAATATTCTGTATCTATATTTCTCATATATTACAACACGCATATATTTGTTAAACGAGCTATCTATCAAGGGTAGATCTGTCAGAAATATATGGGGAGTCCTTTGTGGTTGCTATTTGATCAGTGACATGGGTAGTGAGTGATGAATATTGCCAAGCAAATATAACAAAAAGCAAAACTATCCGTGGTGTTAGTTTCACCGGGGCATGGGGTAGGGTTGATCGGGAAAAGTATGCCGTATAAATGGTACGGCCTGATGTTTACTTTCTCTGAATGTAGATAGCATTCGCAAATATTGTTTTAGCGACTCTTTCAACCGAAAATGTTTGTTAAATGAATAATTCAGATAAAACTAATACATATTTGTTATATTGATAAGTTGTTAATTTATTACATTTATATTATCTTAGGCCTTATATTAAATATGTTAAATATTCCGAACCGATTACGCCAACACGATTACGAAATATTGTTGACCAAAGTACAGTAGCTGTGTTATTATTTTTTAGGGAAATATCAAAATAATATTTTAAACACAGCAATATATTTTATTAAAGGTTGTTAATAATTCTGTAGGGATTGGAATAAAACGCAATTCTTCTAGGCCTTAGTTTGCTAAGGATGGGTAAAAAACTTGGTGGAGATTTCTACGTTTAATTTTTTACTTACATACACAAATAATAGAATTGACATAAATGCCATATAATATTTATTTCAATTTAAAATAATTTAAAAATACAATTTTTTTATCATTACTCAAACAAGAAATCTCAAGAGACCTCCAAACCGGTGCATCCTTAAGTAAACGATCCTGAATTATATCAGCTACACATTGACATAAGTCGATAGTGTTCTGCACTTTGCGCGGTCATATAAATCGTTCGGAAATCGTCGAGTAATAAATCGAACGCTTTTTAATGGCAGTTTATCGGAGTAAGCTTTGGTGTTCAGATTACGGTGTGGTCTAAGTGGCGGCAAGGGGCACGCGTTCCTTATCTCTGTCCCTCGACACTTTCAATATTCGATTTCGTCGCTGTGTTTTGTTTGATTTTCGCTCCCGAACGTTTGTTGTTATGAATATAAATTAAATACTTAAATGGACGATTTTTTTATTATCTGTATTTTCTGGTATGCATTGTGGTACTACTGTATCTGTTGTTTGTAAAATGTATTCTGAGATAAAGTAATTTGCTTCTTTTTCTTTTGAAGAAAACAATACTTTCTTAAATTTGTGCCGTGTAAAGTATCATTTAATAAGGGGCAGACAAAAAAACATTTCAGGAATACATGAACACCAACGTTGAACTAAAAATAACAATAATTTCGAAGTAAAAAAATCTACTATAGCCAAGTCAACCGTAGCACCTTGAAACCCAATATTCGATTACGCCGCAGTCATCGTTTTGTTTGATTTTTACGCTTCCAGCATTACTGGAGTAAGGTGTTAAAAATAAATTAGTTACAATTTTTGTGCGCGTCATTTTCCAATTTATTGTCGCTATTTTGGTATACATCTGTCGATGTGCGACCACCGGAAAGAGTTTTTATTGAAGAGTAAAATTTATTGTTATAATAAATATTGTGCCTGGTTCATTTCATATTTAGTTTAATTATTTTGAAATAATGAGAACGAATTTTAATATTCTTTTTAATTACCTGATTTGCGCAAGATTGTTTATGATCTTTCGTATTAGATTGAATCATATTAATTGATTAGTTAATACGGCGTAATTTATAAATTCTTTTATCAAAACGTCGCACCGAAACAAAATGGTCATATTACCGAATCGACCCCACCTACCGAAAACGAGCTACCACAATCCGAGCTAATGGAGTATCTCATAATGACGGTTGCTGACATAAAAATAAATAGGCGAGAGTCAGTTTCTGCGTAAGCCGATACTATGATAACAGCATCGCTCCCCCGATAATTGTCGAACTTGTCTGACGATATGAGATGGCAGTAAAGTGCCGTGCAATTGCTCTATTTGATAGCGAAATCTGGTGACAAAACTATGATTTCTAAATTCAGAAAAATATAATTATACAGAATGGATATTAGAAAAGAACATAGATTCGTTTTTGTTTCGATAATTAAATTAGGGGGATAAAATACGGAATAAACGTTTGTATGGCGATTTATTATTATTTCTCAAAATTCAAAATTGTCGTTGTGGTCATTATTTAGATCATAATAAGGTACCTATAAACTTTTTCTCTTGTTTAACTCTTTCTAATTCTTATTTTATGCATTTTTAATTCAGTAATCTTGTTACTTAGACTACCAATATCTTGATAGTTCAAGAATCTAGCAAGAAAGTAATTATTAGTAGTACAAATATAGTTCATTATGAGTCTTTTTCATAAATTAGGTAGTGTTCTTCACTTAACCTCTACATATTAAAGTAGTAGGTCTGAAAGTAACATTAATTACAAACTATTGCCTTAATAAACTGGAAGAAGTAATATGTTGTTTAGGTGTTTAATTTTAATTGTACATTTTATCCGTGGTCAAGGGTAAGTAATAGGCTTAAGGGCAAAGATTTAGGTGACAAAGTTTATTGCGGCCAAGAATATACTGTAGACTATTACTAGAACATAAATCACGGATGGGAAAACAATAAGCGTGAAATTGTGGAAACTGCGGACGATGTCTTGCAGTATTAAATCTTAGGGGAGTGAAATAAATAAAAATAAATCTGGATCTACCCTCACGCGAGAACATGATTTATTAGATAAATCCCACAAAGAAACTTGCGCAAGGAGACTTACTGGCCCGTTACGTTTTAATTGTTATTTATTAATTATTGCGGCCCCTTTTTTATTGGTCACTAGATGGGTATTTGTTAGGCTGTAATTACATTTTTAGTTTACAATATTATGAAATAAATCCTCCTATTTTGACGCGAAAGTGTGTGGAGATCGATGAATGTGTTTCTTGCTATCATTTAAGTCGGCTTTTAGTGTCTCATAGACAAAAAATAGTTTTATATATAAAAATAATATTAATTTATTATTGTAATTTAATCAGTTATAGTTTTTCTATGGGTAGTGACTAAATCTTAAATGTAAAGGTAATTGTAGAGTCTGAATAAAATACTTTATTTGGTACTTAATAAAGTACGTAATGTGAAGAACAATACTTTGTTCTCATTGTTAGGAATTGAAAGGACATTTTAATAGCAAAAATAAGTGTTTATGTTTATTCATTTTGAGTTGAGTCTTACCTTCGTCTATGTTATCTTTTTGTGATATTTGCATGTATAAAAATAAATTGACCTGTACTTAACGTCTATACATTATATAATGATTAAAGTAATGTGAATGCAAAAAAAAAATCAATATAAATTTATTTCATTTTCTTGTGTGTTGGTTAATAACTAAGTAATTAGTAAATTTATTTAAAAAAAATACTTCTATCGGAAATACGCGACCTGCGGCCTGAGTGGAAGTTTACCTCCTAAGAGATTTAGATTTATTTTTTATTTTGGTGTAACCATTAGTACA
>DVVJ01001666.1:0-10908 GCA_018234505.1 Junonia neildi neildi
CCGTGTAACTCCTTGCTCTTCCATACCTCCTTGCGGTTCTCAGTACTCAGTACTACAGGTTTGCGCCAGTTCTCTTTACCTAAGGAGAGCGGAGTTAGCCCCTTGTCAACTGTAACCACATCTCGATGCATATCCAAGTCGGTGTGGAGAAAATACTCCCTGAGACTGTACACCTCACGGTTGTGTAGGGTCTTGGCATTTAAAAGGCCACGACCACCACATCTCCGTGGGATATACAGTCTCATCACCGAGGATCGAGGATGATGCATACGATATGCAGTCAGCAGGACACGGACTCTCCTATCCAAGGCGTCTAGTTCGTTTTGAGTCCACTTGAGTATGCCGAAAGAGTATGTCAAGACCGGCATGACCCAACCATTGAAGGCGCGAACCTTGTTGCCGCCTGACAAAAGACTTTTCAGTACTTTTGTCAGGCGCCCGAAGAAACGCTCCCGCAGTGATTGTTTCATGTCGGTCACATTAATGCCTAACGCTTCCGACATACCCAAGTATTTGTACGTTTCGTTTGCGGACAGTGATCTAAAGTTTATGGAATCTGAAAGTTGTATTCCGTCAGATTCCACAATCTCTCCTCGCTCTACACGCATAACCGCGCACTTGTCAACTCCAAATTCCATTCTAATAGAATTACTAAAGTTTTCTGTTACCTTTAGTAGCTCCATTAGTTGTGAACCTGAAGGTGCAAAGAGCTTTAAGTCATCCATGTAAAGGAGGTGAGATATTACTTTACCTCCTCTTCGCAAACGTTAGCCTAACCTGGAACTCTCTAACTGTGCTTAGAGGGTTCCGTTTTCGTTTCCGTTTTCTGTAACGTCTCCGGCACTGCGGGATAAGCAGACTCTCCGCCTTTGCGTAAAAGGCAGGCGCGAGAAATTTTTATGTGTGTGTGTAGTTGGAATCATCCCCCGTCACAAAAATAAATTATAATGAATTGTACTGTGTAGCTTTTATTTTTAATTTTTGACTAATCTATATATACTAATTTACTGCTCATGTCAATCACCCAAATAATTAAAAATTACCCATTTATTATTTCAACTGCCCAAATAAAACTAAACAAATATTTTTAAAACGTCCAAAAATCTTTTATTAGAATTCGTCCATGTTTGCCACATGTAAATAATCTCCACTCTGATAAGTGCTAATTATTCTTTTTTGTTCTGCGCATATTCAAATCATTCAATTTTCGTGAATCGAAGTAAACTAGTCAAAAAAACTAGAGGATCAAAAAAAATGTCGCAAATTTTAGCGTCTTGTCAGATAGGTGTATTTTTGTTATAAATGGTCGTATTGAAATCATCACGCTTTTCACCAGAATTGCGCAAAATCTAATGCTTACAAATTTTATTGGCTTAAAAACCTCAAAACTAGAGACTTTAAGCCTTAGAAATCTATTTTTATGACTCCAAGACGACCATTTTTAACCAAAATACACCTATCTGAAAAAACGTTAAAAATTGTGACAATTTTTTTGATCCTCTAATTTTTTTGACCAGTTTATATACATTGTAGTAGCAAAAAGGCAATAGTTGTTATATCAATAATTTAATAAATACGAATATGCTAAATTTTCGCTCGAATTTGACGCTAAACGCTGAAATTTTTCGCTATAATTTTTGCCACATGGCGCCAGATAAAATTTCATCCCGTGGCCGAATTTGACGCTGGAATTCCAGCGTCGAGCGTCACATGAAAGGCATCTTAAGCGATTGCCATGAAATTTTGCAGAAGTAAAATAGAGCCTAGATGACATAATAAACAGATATGTTTTTATACCAGAAAATGAGCTGTTACCGAGAATAGCGATAAAAATAAGCGACAATTTTTTAGCCTCCAGCAATAAACAATATACACGCCGTTTTATTTATATCTTAAAATATACTGTGTATTATTATTTGTTTTTAACGTCTGAATTCTAAATTATAGATACGTACGATATTTCCATTATGAATTTTCCTAAATCCTCAAAGGTTTCGAGATCAATGACATTTGGCGTGAAATTACAGACACGCAGAAACTTTCGTATCGATAAAATTACTATGATAACTTTACAAATATTGATCAAAACAATCACACATTTTCATTAACCTTAATAGAACTAGACAATATTTGAATAGATACATCAAAATCAAAGGTAGATAATTATTTTGTATGTTAGTAGAACAATACGATAACTCTACAAGCACTCGAAACAGTAGCTCTATATAAAACCGGTCGATTGTTATTCACCAGTCCACACACGGCCGCCGGAGCGATCCAACCTCATCGAAGAGGATAATATTGTAAACATTTGATTCAAAACTCGTTCGTCGTAGTCGTAGTTTCTTGTTTATAATGTTTTCTCAAAACCCTGATAGTAATTTTGGGAAATACTAAGAACAGTTTAGAGCAAAGATTTAAAACGTTTAGAGCATTTTAAAGGTACGTTATTTATTTATTTTTATCGCGTTTACAGTAACCTCTTGATGTAAATAAACCGTATGATAATATGATTGCATATTATTCATATTTGTAATTTTTAATTAAATCGTCAATGTGTAACTATGATCTTTTTAATTTCCTGCCTTGTGTTTATTAATTAGAGACAAAAATTATTTAATACATATTTTTAATTTTCTTATGTATTTAATTATTTAATATTACTATTTGTTATTTAAATTCTTGATGTATTGTATCCCTAATAAAAGAGAAAATCTTTTATTGCAACAAAACCTTTTAAAAATACAGTTAAGCTTTTTAACTGGTAGGTAGGTATATTCTTAAAAATAAATAATCATTTATTTTAATTTACTTATAAGTACCTATATACCTACTTAGAAGTGGGCACATTTTTTACAAATTTTTATTTTAAGTTTTAAGTTATAAATCTAATAATATCTCCGTAGTTTTCATATTTAAGCCGGTTTAATGTTTCTTCCTAGTCTAGGCATCTCCCATTCAGTCGCAACGTACTTAAAACTTTATCTAACAATAAGTTACAAAAGCCTAGTGTCAACTACACAACACCATTTACAAAATATTGCTCTTCCCTATGCATTTGATCCATTAACAGTATCTGTTTATTATTAAAGAGTTCTGTGAACCATCATAAATAAGGTCTTCATAATTAATACCACTTCGCTACTTCGTAAACAAATGCTTAACTATAGCGAATCGATTTTAAGGAACATTGTTTATGCAAATTCTTAAAAATACAGAACACGTTATTTACGATCCTAAGACATAAAAACAAAAATTTCTATACATATACATTTAAATTTCTATACATTTAATAAGAACACTAATATTACTTTTTTCTTTTCTTTTCAGGTCTAATTGGAAACAAAATTAAATACTATAATGGCAGAAAATCCAGACCAAATCGTTGGTGGAATTAAATCCATTCAAAAAACCGACAATCATTACACAATAAGCTTTCAAACTGGAGAACATGCTAATTTACATATTTTAAATGATCACGTCTTCAGATATTATATGTCTCCAACAGGAAAATTTTTAGATTTTCCGATACCAATAAACCCTGAAGATGTCGCAAAGATTGTTGCAAAAAATATAAGCGAATATGGCTTTGAAGCGTTTAAACTATCGACACTTAAAGATGTTACTACACACTACATTGTACAAACACGAGATTTACAAATATATTTTGATAAGATAATAGGTACCATTAATGTTGTTGACTTGAGGACAAACAAAGAAGTTTTATATGAAACCAAACCCTTATCGTATGTCGATTGCAAATCAACCCAAGTATTGAAACAACACAATGACGAATACTTTTTCGGTGGCGGAATGCAAAATGGAAGATTCAGTCACAAAGGTGAAATTATCTACATTGAAAACACCAACGATTGGGACGATGATGGAGTTACATCACCATGTCCTTTTTACTGGTCATCTTACGGTTATGGTGTTCTGAGAAACACATGGCAAAAAGGAACATACAACTTTGGAGAAAAAGAGAATACTTGCATAAAAACAGTGCATAACGGAGAAGACTTTGATGCATATTATTTCATTAATCGTTTACCAAAAGACATTTTAAACGATTATTACGAGTTAACAGGACAACCGCTGTTAATGCCAGAATACGCATATTATGAAGCACATTTAAATGCTTTTAACCGTGATTATTGGGTAAAAGTTACTCCAGATACTCGAGGTGCGATACTTTTCGAAGATGGAAAATATTATAAAAGCTATAAACCAAATGAAATTGGTGATAAAAAGGGTATTTTAGAATCGTTAAATGGGGAAAAGAACAATTATCAATTTTCTGCTCGTGCTATGATAGACAGATATAAACGCCATGATGTGCCTTTAGGCTGGTTTATACCGAACGACGGCTATGGTTCTGGATATGGACAAACAGACTCCTTAGATGGTGACATTCAAAATCTGAAAGAATTCGTAGATTATTCTCTAAGAAATGGTGTTGAAGTAGCCTTATGGACAGAATCCAACCTTCAACCTGCCGATCCATTGCATCCAAAGAAAGGAGAGCGAGACTTAGCAAAGGAAGTAGGTGTTGCCAATGTAGTTGCCCTAAAATGCGATGTTGCTTGGATCGGTAGCGGATATTCTTTTGGTCTTAGTGCTGTTGAAAATGCTGCTAATATTTTTGTAAAAGAAACTAAAGCCAATGTAAGGCCGATGATTATAATGGTGGATGGCTGGGCTGGTACTCAACGCTACTCTGGTATTTGGAGTGGCGATCAAAAAGGTGGAGAATGGGAATATATTCGATTTCATATTCCCACTTATATTGGAGCAAGCCTGTCAGGAATACCGATCATAGGTTCCGATATGGACGGAATTTATGCAGGTGGAAGTAAAGAAATCAACATTCGAGATTATCAGTGGAAAACGTTCACTCCATTGCAGTTGAATATGGATGGATGGGGTAACACTCCAAAAACTCCGTTCAGTTATGACAATGAAGCTACAAAGCTCAATAGAGCCTATTTAAAATTAAAATCCATATTAATGCCGTACAACTACAGCATTGGATATGAGTCTATTCATGGACTTCCCATGGTCAGAGCGATGTTTCTCGAATTTCCTGAAGAAACATCTGCTTATACAAAAGATTCCCAATACCAATATATGTGGGGTCCTAATATTTTGGTAGCTCCAATTTACAATGATGTGAAATCAATGAAGTGTTCGGTACGGGATGGAATCTATCTTCCAAATGAAAATCAAATATGGGTAGACTTTATGACAGGAGAAAAGTATCAAGGTGGTAAAATTTATAACAATATTCTGACGCCATTGTGGAAGATTCCAATTTATATAAAAGAAGGATCAATTATACCAATGACAAACCCCAATAACAATCCTTTTGAAATAAAAAGAGATCAACGAATATTTACTACATATCCAAATGGAACTTCAAGCTTTGTCGTTTATGAAGATGACGGAATATCTTCGAATTATTTAGCAGGTGCTTACGCTACCACAAAAATTTTAGCAGCAGGTCCTCCGTCTAATGAAGTTGGTGACTTACTTATAACTATATACAAAACTAATAAATCTTATAAAAATATGGTTAAGAAAAGAAGTACACTGATACAAGTAATGGGATCTCAAGAAGTTGAAAATATAAAGGTTGCTATTAATGGAAAAGCATTGATCCTATCGAAAGCCGAGAGTTTAGTCGAATTTGAAAATCAACAGAATTCATACTATTTCAACAAGGACTTTGTTATGAATCCATATCTGAGTGAATATAGTGAAACGAAACAAAAGTGCTTATTAATAAAAATTGAAAAATTCGACGTTACCGACACTGAAATGGTAATCAAGATAAATAATTTCTCAAACAAACGAGACGTTTTTGGACTGTACCCTGTTAATAAATTAATACAAAAACCGAAGAACTTTAACGTTAAAGACGAAAAAATGAAACTGTACTCAAAATCGATTTCTGTTCAATGGGATCAGAATATAGAAGCCGATTTCTACGAAATTGAAAGAGATGGAGTAATATTTACAAATATTACAGGAAATTCGTTTACATTTAACGATTTTAAATATGGTAGCAAACACGAGTTTAGAATTCGAACTGTTTCGAACAAAAATGCTTCAGAATGGACCGAATTCATATCAAGTGTAGTAATAGACGATCCCCTAAAATATATAATCACTGGTGTGACAGTTAAATGTAATTTGCCTTGCCAGCCTTGTCAAGAAGTGTGTAATCTTACCGATGGAACTTCTAAGATGTGGCACACTGATTGGGGAACCGCTGGTCGAGCAAATCCTAAAGAAGAAAAACATATTAAACTTAATTTCGACTTAGGAGACATTTACAAATTAGATAGAGCAGACTACATACCTCGTAAAGATGCTGGGAATGGTACCTTCCTTGTGGTTAGTTACCGTTATTCTAGTAATGGGAAAGAGTGGAGCGCGATGTCAGAATCGATTAAATTTCAAGAAGATAATACAGTAAAATCTATTAACTTTGACGGAAAAGAAATGAGATACATAGAATTAACTGTACTAGAAACCGTTGGTAATTTTGGATCTGGTAGGCAAATTTTGTTTATAAAGAAGTAAAAAATATAGATCATAAATCAGAGGACATTAGTTTTCGGGACGTAATCAATAAAATACGAATTTTAATGCGTTCAAGCGTTTAATAAGCGACTACATATTTAAATCAATTTTGCAACTCTTCGGCGCTTCTAAGTGCTATAATGGTGCACGTCGACGAGTTCTCATTAAACACGCAACTAATAGATAAGTCTTCTAAGACGCAGCTGTATTCGTGATCCGGGTATCTGTTCCTTACATACACAGACCTCGGATCTTCAGACAAGAGAGTTTCAACGTTAGACTTAAATGCTTGTGCTCTCTCGCCTATGAGATCATTTAATCTTTGGAGGGCGTCCTCCGTAAATACTACTTGGTAACGTTGTGAAGGCGGATTTATGACCCAGGACGCTACACGAATACCATCTTGGTTAACATTTAAAGAAGATTGTGGTGGTGTGAATCTTTCTTGTCCATCTGGGGCACCTCTTTCAGTATCAACTCTGTGTATTGGAGATCTTATAGGACCATCTAGTAAATCTTCGCTGGATGGTGATTCCGGAGATGGAGAGATCAGATTGACTGGATCATTCCCTGGTGAAGGAGGCATGTCACCGAATGGCGAACGAGATAACGGACTAGATGTATCAATACCAATCGGTTGCACTAAACGAGGGCTTATACTGAAAAAAAAATTTAGACATTATTATTTAATACTATTATGCTACATTAATTATTGTAATATGTTGTATTTACTGAGGGTTAAATGTCTAAGAGTAAAATAAAGTTATAAAATGGCCTAGCAGCCACATAACCAATAAAAATGTCATAGATTATACTTATGGAAATGTAATCCTACACGGTATACCACTAACTTAATATAAGCAGCAATATTTTAAGTACTTATATAGTTGAAGAATTTAATATTGATTATTTTATCTGTAATTTAAGGTATACTATAGTCAATTCATATTTCTATTAAATATACCATGATATTTTCTTTATTATTAAAAATGTAAAAGTATTATGGTTGAATATCACCATTTTCATGAACAAATGGCATTTGCCATTTTTTGGTATGTAATGTGATATTTAGATATATGAAAATATAAGGAGAAATACTGTGTCTGAAAGGAAGAATCTCCTACTTTACAATTAATAATTTAATTTTAAGTGAATTAGATTCTTCTAAACAGCTTACTTCTTTTTTGATTGATAACAAGAAGTTTACATTACATAACAAATTGTTTTACATAATATGATTGTGATGATTTATAATGTATATGTACTGTAATTGAACTTGCTAATGACATCTATAGCCTTTCAAAGGATAAAGTATATGAACAAATGTTGCTAAAATTATATATATCTATTTAATAACATCAATACCTCTTTACGATTTTATAAATGTACTTAATGTTAAATTATTTGAATATATAAACTAGTGCCTTAAAAATATTCTTTTATTTGCAATATTTTAAATATAAAACTTTTGATGTATCCAAGAATTTGTTTTATTTAAAAACCATTAAAAATATTCATTTAACAAATTTGTAACTGAAAAAATTTCCTAAAGTATATAAAATATCTTACCTCCTAACAGAGTAAGAATCGTCGTCCAACTGCAAATTTACCATAGTATCGGTAGCATCACTGGTACCTTCCGTCGGAGGTCTAACTAGTGAAGTTAAGATGGGGGAGTCTCCGTTTGCAGGGGGGTAATCATATTGGGGTATAAATGGCTTAATATCTAGCACTGGGGTACCGTTTACCATGTCTACCCCTTTGAAGTGAATTCTATTGGCTGTAAACAATAAAAAATTGATGTCAATTATTTATATACCATTTGCTGTTGTCTATTCCTTCGTTCGTATGTTTTGTATATCATTAAATTCATTATAGAGCGGAGAAAGTTTGTAAAAGCCATTTTTAGAATATTTCTTTCAAATTGAAAGTCATTTGGAGCTACAATTCAACAAAAATTGCGATAAAACTAGATAATTTTTTCAATCAAAAGTTGTTTCAGAAAAGAGTAGACAAATTGTTGTATATAGAGACAAAATAGCTGTATTTGTTAACATATTAGCTAAAGAATAATAATTATAACTGAAAATAAATATTACCGTCAATGTGACAGAGTTTGACAAGAGATAGTCCAATAGGGCAAGGGCGATGCGGACTACGTGTAGCAAGTACACCACATTTTTGGCCGCCAAGACGAGGGGGTGACACCTTTGCTTGGACAGAGTGCCCGTCAGTAGCATGGAAGTGAAATATAATCCTGAAAATTTGTTTATACTTTAATAAATTAACAATTTATTTTAACAAACTAATCAATAAATAAAAAATAGCAATAAAAGGGCTGACTGACATTGATAATAGTAATTCTATCTCTCCAAACCAGTCAAGTCATTTAAGCTTAAAAATTGAATAGACATACCTAATAACCACAGACATACATACAAAAGTGCAAAAACACACTATTCTCTTTCTTGTTTAGTCAGGAAAAGCAAAAGCAGGAATAGCACAAGAAGAGATATATATTTTAAAATCCAAAATGAGAGTTCAAAGGTATCAACTTTTAGACATCAAATTTAAAGCAATTTTAACAAATATATCTATAATCACAAGAAAGCTCTGTATAAAATTGTATCATTAAATAAATATTACAATAATAATACGTACCATATGTGAGAAAATTCTTCCAAACCGTTGAGGGCATGGCTGGGGTTGTTGAAAACATTTGTATCGATAACAATCACACCTTTTGAGTTAGTTAAAATCGAGGGTTGCCTTGGCACCGCTCTTTTGTTCTCAAATGTGGTCTCAATGTAGCCTATCGGCCTGAATGATATCTCGTTAGATTGAGATGAAGAAGGCTGGTTGATGTTTTCGATACTGATTGTTGTTGTCGCTGAAAGAGATATAACACTATAGATTTCTTTTTAGTTGATTTATATATTTTACGTAGGTATGCATATTACTAACTGATTAAAACTAATTAAAAAATTAATGATAATGATATGCATTGAAAGTTATAAAAAGATAAACTGATGACGATTCGTAATAAGAGAATGTTTTGCTTTTAAAATCAATACTTTTGTTTAACATATGATAACTGAAATTATGGAGTCATTAAATAAAATTTACACTTTAATGTATATTTTTTAATATAACACCCAATATTCATACAATTTACGACATTAACTTACCTTCAGCGGCGCAATTAGAACAACGAAGACTACTCAGAGTAGACTTTATGTGATTTATCTCTTTTACATGCTCATGCTTCAGCGCCGATATACGCTGCCTGAAATAGAAAATATATTAAGAAAAAATCAAAACCAACGATCGGCTAAATACAATAACATTTGTCTTCACTATTAACCTTAAGTTTTTAATTTCCGTTCTAGCCAAAGCTATCTGGTTCTGATAAAATTCAATGTTTTCTGTCATAGTAAAAAATAATTGACAAGAACAAATAACACATATGCGTAATTAAAATAGAGAAAAGTCAAAAACCTTTATTGAAACTTGGAAATTATTTCCATGCAAATCTCATAAATTCTTGGCTCTTGACAAATTCAATGTTTACCACAAAGAGTAGAATAATACATATAGGGAAAGAGAGCCCGCTTCACGATTTCGATGAAGTATCTTTTGAAGCGCCATCTTTTGACGTTTCCCTTTAACTAATTGCGTTTAAAGCGCCATCTCTTGACAGCATTTTGTACTTAACCTTGTGTATATGTACGTAGGTATATTATCCATTTCATAATACCGAATTGCATAATATCAAACCATTTTAATTTCAACATTTTTTTGAAGATACAGAAACAATTTTATATTACAAATTATATGTTTGAAAACAAAATGGTTTTACACACTGGCACAGTTGTGACGCTTAACAATTGAATTAAGGAGATTATTCAAAACACAAGACTTTATAAAATAGTTTTATTTTTTTAACTTATATTGCTTAAACTTATAATACATTTGAGCAATAACTTTTAATTCATCCGTGCAATCATAATTAGTTATTTTACCACATAGAATTCTATTAATACTCCTACTCCAACTGTAAATTAATACACTTATTATTTCTTCATACAAATACGGAGGAGGGCGAAACCTACAACTTAACGCACTTAATGAAGAGAAGAAAAACACAAATATCGAAATTATGATACTGTAACAATGTAAGCACAAATCCGACAAACTTTAACAAAGTTTTTTAAAATTTTAAAAGTATCTACTACGTTTTACGCACAGATTAGATAGTAGATAATACTACAGACTAAAACCATGGTCCTATATACAGGTCTGTCAACTCATAGGGTGGGGGTA
>DVVJ01001667.1:0-10908 GCA_018234505.1 Junonia neildi neildi
TTTACGCCGGTTTTCTGTGAGGCCGTGGTATCACTCCGGTCGAGCCGGCCCATTCGTGCAAATGCATGGCTCTCCCAAAATATTAATAAGGCCAACGATTCTTCATTTAATTCGATACAATTCAGATATTTACTAAAGGTAGCAATTTCCGTGACCATCCCTCTCATACGCGTCTATGAATATTTTACAATATCAAAACAATATTGGAACGCTCTGATAAAATTTGTTTTTGTTTAAATCGGAGTCGAATATCGAAACATGGAAACCGGCTGTTTACGTGACCGGTTTGTTTAGCAGCCGGCGAACGTTCGCCGCAAACCCGCTCCAGCCTCCAGTCGACGCGATGGCGCTCCGATCTCCACTCCTGCGCATTGGTACGTCTATTTCTATTATTTAAATACAAATTACTCTCATATTCACAGACTTTCGTATACTATATTTTATATTTTTTAATTATTATTTTTAGTTAGTATTAGAAATAATATATTGAGGGTTTTTATCGTACAAATACATAAAAGGTATCATGTTAAAATGTTAAGGGCGTTCACTTGATAAGTTGTGCTATTTCGTGACAAGCCTTGGTGATGGCCTTTCCTTAAAACCTACAAGTGGACATAAATTTTCGAGTCACTGTAAATAGTGTTAATTTTAAAACCACAAACGTGGAACGTTATGGCGTTTTACTTATCTTCTTTCTGTAAACAGTTGAACGACCTTGAATATGCCTAATGAGTGCAATTTATGTACGACATGTAATTTGATTATTTTCTACTTATCAAGTTTACAGCACGAATATTCAATTCAGAATTCAGTGACATATTTTTATGTTAAGGAAATGTGACAAAAACTTCATTATTATTCAGTAATCTGCGTCTCTATCTGACTATTAAGCAATGTCGTGTAACATGCTAAATACGTACTAATTTGTTTTTCAATAATGTTTAAGATTTATTTATACATACATCATAATATGGAAATTAATAATAATATGGAATAATATGGAAGTGCTTTAAGAAAGTATAGCTTATGGAATGATTTAAAGACATGCATCTCTGAATAGTCGAAAATAGAGTTAGAGTAGAGCTAAATTACCGTTGAAAAAGGTCAACGAACATAAAATAATATTTTAATAAAACATTACACAAGGCATTAAACAACGTTTTCATTTATGAAAATATGTTAAATCAAGAACTCTATCCAGCTAGCACCGCAAAATCTAGGTAAAAATATAACAAAAATTTGCACCTACTTATTTTATCATTGAATTTTAGTATTTTTATTGAATTTCGTCGTAGTTTTACTGATATCTACCTATGTGCTCTAATAGCTGTATTTTTTTAAGTTGTAAAAGTTAAAATTATAATCTTTACCTCATAGTAAAATAGATCTCAAGCCAAACATATTAAGGACATAATATATTACATTTAACTTGAAACATCAAATCACAAATTGCATGCAACATAATTTAAAAAATATAAAGTACTTATTGTTAAGTTATTTTAGTTTTCAATGGACAACAAACTCGCCAACTACACGAGCTGAAAAAGAAGGAGCGCGCTGGAGTGACAAAGCTTCGTGAGGTTTTAGAAGACCGACTGCAGGACATAAAACGAGCCAAAACATGGAAACACGAGAGGATCCTCACCTCACCACAAGATACTAAGGTGAGATTAAATTAAAAAATTAAAAAAATAGCATGTTTCTGAATGAATTCCGGTAATGTGGTAGTCTGGTAGAGCCGAAAAATTTGCTCGCTAACGCCTAAGGGGTGTCACAAAGACCGATAGCCCAGGTTAGGTGGTGTCAGCAAGACCGCTCGCCCAGGTGAGTTAGTACCAACAGGGCGTAAAAGACCGTCTGCTCAAGCCGTTTAAAATGTGTCTTTGCGTCTTGTATTCCGATAGATAACAGACGAAAGTGTTTTTATAGTAATGTATGTTTTTTATATTAATTTACGTTAAATTAATATAAAAAACATACAAATAAAAGTTAATTTAATTGTAATGAAACATAATTATCATAAAAGCGATCTACAAGTAACAATTTTTTGCATCAGTATTATTTAATACAAATTAGACATATATTTAAATAAATTAAGTATAAGCTGTTAATTTGTTTGAAATAAAAAGAGTCTCTAGTTTTGCACGTTACCCGCAAAAACGTTTTTGGCAATTAATAAGTATTACTAATATTTTATTCTAGGTGAAAGTCCAAGGATCCGAAAAAGATTTTCTGAACTTCTGCGCGAACAACTACTTAGGATTAGCTGTGAGTATGAACAATTATATTGCTACGTACGATATTTATTTAATTTTTTTAGTATGTTTTTTAAATTTATTTACAATTTTAATTGATTTCTAGAACCATCCAGAAGTTGTGGAAGCTGCTAGAGAAGGTTTAAGGAAGTATGGAGCCGGGCTTAGTTCTGTTCGCTTCATTTGTGGAACCCAGACCCAGCATAAGGTAAAGCAAAGATGGTTATTAAATATTCTTTTCGAATTGATATTTACAGAAAGTACTTAATATTGGAAAACGGAAGTACATGATATTGACATTGGGACAAATACGGGTATTTTAAGATTATTATTCATATTTGAACCACTTCATGACTTCATGGGAAGTTTTCTAGTTTTTGCTCTGAAAATAGCTCGGTCACATTTTACTCTTCTTCTGGGTCAGTCAGGCAGTAAATACGTGAATATAATTAAAGGAAAAAACATTGAACTGGAAAAAAGGTTACAAAATTATGCTATCAATGCAAGGATAAATTCAGATAAATTCATATTTACTTAAAACAATGAACATTTTTTTTCCTTAAATACGACTCTAATAACGAGTTATCTTTCATTTAATATGTCCTGTGTAATAGTTATATGTTAATTTGTACGAGCCGGCTCGAATAACAATCTCTTTATACAGAAGGTTCTCACATTACTGTTTTTATTATTAGATCGAATATAATTTTACTATTGACTTACCATAGACATGGTAGACAATACATAAAATAATTATGTTATTATTCGTAGAAATTTAATATTTGAAAACTATTTTTTTTCCCGACTAGTATAAGAGTAGAGTTTTGGGAGTCCATTTTTAATTAAAGTTTAATTACGACAGTTTTTTGTTGTTATAATTTTTATTAAATGCTTTTGAAATAAAATTTCCTACTTAAAACTTTCTCTAATAAGAGAAAGGTATTTGTGGGAAAGACTCAAAATATTAACAAAATCTAAAAGGAAAAAAACCGAGAACCGAATCATTCAACCTCGACTTTACATGATACTTGTTTATCTATACCGGAGTGTATTACTACCATATGACTCCAGCCGCGTCTTTAAACTTATAAATAATTTTCATATGCTGTTTGTTTTTTTCTATTTACTTAATTTTTGTTTTAGGAACTGGAGAACCGTCTCACACATTTCCACGGGCGGGAAGACACGATCCTCTACGGCTCGTGCTTCGACGCAAACGCCGGGCTTTTCGAAGCCTTCCTGACTCCCGAAGACGCGGTCTTCTCTGATGCACTAAACCACGCGTCGATCATTGATGGAATTAGATTGTGTAAAGCCCAAAAATTCCGATACCCACATAGAGATCTCAATGGTAAATATTATTTTTCATTTCTAAATGGTGGATAGTGATATTTATTAACTTTTAAAAATCTAATTTGTGAATGTTTTTCCTATTAAAATATAACATAGCATAAGTTCACCGGAGATAGTGTAGCTTCCCAACAATAAAAGAATTTTTCTAATCGATCAAGTAGTACCTATCGGTCATCTTTCCTCTGACTACATAGGTATATACCTAAAACATTTTTTAACATTTTTTTTGTTTATAGAGTTGGAACATCTCCTGGCTCATAGCGAAGCTAGACTGAAACTGATCATCACCGATGGTGTTTTCTCCATGGACGGCAATGTTGCTCCTATCAAGGGTTTACGAGACTTGGCGGACAAGTATAGAGCCTTATTAGCTGTGGATGACAGCCACGCTACGGGCTTCTTTGGAGAAACTGGAAGGTAATATTATTAAATATATACGTAATAAACTTTTCGAGTGATATAGATTACAATTTATTGTTTTTTGGTGTTTACAATTGTCTAAAAATTGATTTTAGATAATATTTAATGCCTTTAGTGTAGTTACCGGCCAAAACATAGATTGCTTGAAATGTTTCCCGAAAATTTTAGCAATTGGTGGTTTTGTAGAGTATGATCTTGAATTGAAGAATTTCTACTTTGCTATCTCTCGTTCCCGCTCTCACCGCCATATTGGAAAAATGGCGGGCATAAGAATTTTGTCGACAAATGTAAGGACTTTAGCTACTCGTACTAATTTTACGATGAAAAGAGTTATACCTATAAAACCAATAACTATAAAATCACCAATATTTAAAACGGAAAAACAAATGAATGTGTGAATACAGTGTTAATATTTGAAAATAATACTTTTATGAAAATATTGTTGGACCAAGTGGTTGATTGACGTTTCATTATTTCCAGAGGAACAGAAGAGTACTGCGGATTGCACGGAGCCGCGGATATCATCTGTTCGACACTTGGTAAAGCAGTCAGCGGCGCGGCGGGCGGCTACACCACAGGGCCTAAGGAACTAGTCTCCTTATTGAGAAATGTGTCCAGGCCCTATTTGTTCTCTAACGCACCCCCTCCCCCAGTTGTTGCGGCGTGTTTGAAGGTAAGCTTTTTTATTTATTTTGTTTCTACCTTATTGATTTTGGGATAAATCGTGTTCATATCAAATACCAAAAATTAAATCGATTCTAATTTTATTATGAGAAGTTTTGGAATTTAGGAAATATGATCCCGAATAATTTTGGATCTCTGGACTTTGAAAATGTCTTTTCACTACTTTTATTTCTTACTTCCTTCTTATTAGTTATAAGTATTCATACAGTACACATTGACGTTATACTAACTATCCGAGTCATAGCTAGCATGGGTGATATCCTGGGCAGATGCCCAAGGTTTCGCAGCCCTGCCCCATGAGGCACTTCACGGATGACCTTAATTTTTAGGAACCCAAGACGAAACCCATACACCACCCTTACTCCTTTTTTCACAACCTTTTATAATCAGGTGTCATCCCCTAACCGCTAACACCGGAGGCGGAGGTTACGATACATCAGATACATGTATAAATTAACCAATTTCTCCAGTCCCTAGACTTAGTAGAGAACAGCGGCGAGCTCCGTCAACGCTTGCGCGACAACACCCGTACCTTCCGCGAGGGGATGACGGCGGCCGGTCTGACGGTGGCGGGTGACGACCACCCCATCTGCCCCGTCATGGTGGGTGACGCTGCCCTCGCATCTGACCTCGCGGCTGGTATGCTTGGTGAGTTTGATATGTTTTAATTCTTCAATTCCTTTAGTCCCTTGAACTGATAGAGAACAGCGATAAGCTCCGTCAACGCTTCCGCGACAACACGCACGCCTTCCGCGAGGGGATGACGGCGGCCAGTCTGATGGTGGCGGGTGGACGGTGACGACATGCTTGATGAGTTTGAAATATTTTGTGTCAATACTTATATTGGAAACTCGAAACTTGAAACCACAGACAGTTTTCATGCATTAGCTGTTGGACTTATTTCGATAACTTTGGACCTGAAGGTACAGACTGTGAAATATATAAGGTACCTACTATAAGGCGCGAAAACGATATACTTACCCACAGACGGAGTCCAAATTATTGCAGTAAGACTGCAATTGATTTGATTTATTCGCAAATGTAAACTTATTTAACTTAAACGTTTGTACAAGCCGATCTCACCACGAACCTTTTAAATCACTAAGTTTTACAGATCCACAGTTATCGTATTATAAGTCTATAAAACTCTTCTAATAAATAAATATTTCTTAAATATATTATATACAGGATAGAATGTGTAAATGTATCAATATTATTTCAGAACGTGGTGTGTACGTGGTTGCGTTCAGCTACCCCGTAGTACCTAAAGGCGGCGCGAGAGTGCGAGTGCAGTTAAGCGCCGCACACACGGAAGAGGACGTGCAACGAGCGGTGCAAGCGTTCGCTGACGTTTCTAAAAACATCGGCCTTATTAAAAAATAATATAAAGATTTTTTATCAATGTTTTACTTAAAGTTAATAAAAATTATTATTTAGGTATATGTTCAATCTTTACTTGATGTATGTATTGTTCTTTAAGTTACCTTTAAATATATATTGAATCAAATTGTTTATGCGTATTTTATTGTTAAAAGAATATGGTTTATATCCACTATGTACTTAACGACTGATATATCTTTTATGAAATAAAAGTGTTCCTCTTGTATTTTTGTTAACAAAAATATCTTTTTGAATATGCTTTGTTAAATGTGGATTTTTATGTGTCTTAATAGAAATAAATAAATTTTATTGTAAATACATACATTTCCGTCAAATACGTATTTTAATGTACCTTTTTTTATAGGATAAGTGGCAAACGAGTGGACAGATCACCTGATGGTAAGTGAATGCTGCCGCCCATGGACATTTGCAACACCAGAGGAGCTACAAAATGCGTTGTCGACCTTTTAAATGGGAATACGCTCTTTTCTTGAAGGTCTGCAGGTCGTATCTATCCGGAAATACCGCAAGCGGCAACTCATTCCACAATTGTGTGGTGTGTGGGCAGAAAATTTCTGCTAAAACGCACAGTAGTACTCTGCTAACTGTCAAAGTGGTGGGGGTGGTAGAGTTGTCGCGTAGATCGATAACGGAAAGAAAACGAGAAAATCTAAAAATAAATGAAACGGGCATTTATGTAATAATAATTGATCTATTAACAATAATTTATTACAGTAATAAAACTCACACTTTTATTGACAACTTGGTAACACACAGTGTGTACGTAAATCTCTCTACACTCACATAAAATTACGATTAAATCTAATTAATATTAAATTATTTACATTGGTTTCCAAATGAGCTTACACTCGATATTTTTATTGCATACAATTTAATTCATCAAAGTGCGCGTAGACTCGGCATTTAAACAAGCAACTGTTGTGCGACAGTTATTTTTAATCTACACGATTTGACACTTTTTTATAATCTATATCTTTAGATCCATTTTTAATTATTTTTTTTTAATTTTTAAAGCAGGAAATATTCTTTTAATACCACGAGTCTACACGGACCTTGAATCTTTCGTTATTTTATAAGGCTTCATTGAGATCTCATTCGTTGAAAGACCTTCCCTAAATAATTAATGACTTAAAAACGAACAACAGTATTTTATTCCAAATTATAGAATTTTCAAAATCCTATTTAGTCGTCCGAACGATATTTATTGCGCTATTTTCGAAACGTTTCGTGAAATAAATAACCTCCTTTCGATATATCTAGACCAAAATTTGGTAATATTTTTGCTTACAACAAAAATATAGCTTGTTGCAAGGGAAAAATCCAATTTCAGAAAAATATTTTTTTACCTTATAACTTCTAACCTGGAGGGTATTATTTTCTTAGCATTTTGTTTCTTTGGGAAAATATCTCCTATTTGTCGTGTGGACGTTGACAAGTTTGTGAGCAACCCTTATTCTATAATTTGAGGCGTTGAGTGACTTCTTCACTGAAGAACGTACGGCTTCGCAGGTTCTGAAACAAATTTAAAATATGTTAAACTATAAACAATTAGAAGACAAAAAAAATAAACTAACGATTTCGCTACATAAACGGCCGAAATGAGAATGGAACTTCCTTTTTTAAGTGGCTAAAATTTTCATTTTCTTGTAAGAATATTTTTATAGATCGCTTCTCATAGTAATGTCAAATTAGTCAACAACATACTCAGAGATGCGGCTGACCTCACCTTGAAATTGCCCTTTACAAATATATATTAACGATTTTATCCCGGAAGACATTTCCATTACAAAAAAACCTTCGTATGAGAAAATTAATTAGTTGCGAGATCACAATTTTGTTATATCTTATGTACTGAACAGATCAGGGAGTACTATTTTATCAATTTATAACACTAAGTTATTCAAGAATGAAATATTAAGAAAGAAAAATAAGAATATTAAGATTAGGAATTTTTCAATTATATAATTAGCAAACAAATCTTGCATTACCAAGGAATCAAAAATATTAATAATTAAAAATAAATTATTCGTACATAAAATTAAATATAGAGAAAAAGCATTTTAAATCAATAATTATATCTACGTGACTCTATTGTATCATTGCCAAGGCCATTATAAGGTATATTCGTGTTAATTGGAGTCAATCGCTTTATAATCTATTTTTAATAGTTTAATGATCAAAAAATATAGAAAAGAACATATTAGTACGTAACCTTCTTTCTGACGCAGTCGGGTAATTATGAAAGTCGACCTATTTATCTACTTATTGACAGATTTCTGTTCTAAACATATTTTAAAACTCTTTTTATATTTAAGTAAATAAAAACAAATTTAAGTAAAAATAAACATAAGTCTGATGAGAAAACCCCTTACCAATCTATCCACGAAAATCTATAAAATAACGAGTTGAACCTTATCAATTCCAATTACATATAATATAAGCTTAAAAGCGGAAGCGTTGAGAAATTTAATCTAAAAAAACAAACATTTATCTTTAAAATGTAAATAAACGAATATTTAAATAAGTACTTAGCAACAAAATGTAAACAAGCTTTAATAAATATTCAGTGATGACTGATAAGTTTAAACACGTTAAACGAATAAAAATAACGAATTAGTGTTAAGACTGAGCCATGATCACATTCAGGGTCAGCAACCAACTGAACGGTAGTAATAACTATTTATTAAAAATCAAAATTCAACCTAAATTACTTGCACATACGACTGAAATTTGTGCAACGACCAAACATCGGGAGACTTGGTCTTATTTTGCTGTTGTTGTCCCTAACTTTAATATTATTACTTTCAGAACTAAAAGTAAAAGATATAATACCGTTTGATATCACAGAATGTTTAAAGGTCACATACGTTGGAGTGTTTGATTGTGAATGCGAAGTCACATGACGGCTGTCCTTAATACAACTCGAGATGATATTTTTCTCTCAAAAATGTTATTAAAAAGCATAAAAAATATAAGTTATTATAAAGAAAATATTAGGACTAAAAGTTATTGTTTAAACAGTCTACCAAAGTAATTATTATAACTTAAGCTTTATGCCTTTTATGAAATATTTCTTATTCATTATAAAAAATAAAATTAGAATCATCCAAATCGAACCAGTAGCTTTGGAGATACGAGTGGACAAACATACAAATATACAAACATAAAAACGCTCATGCAATTTGGCAATGTTTAGGAGCTCGTATGTAGTAAAAAAGCCAAAAACTAAGCAATTCTGACAATATTGGGTACACACACATCGAATTAATAACCTCTTTTTGAAGTCGGTTAAAAATATACTTTCTATGGAACACGAGTAATTTTCTCCGGCATCGTATGAAGTAAAAAAAGTTTAAAACATTTTTACCTACAGTAGTTAGGGTTAGTGTTATAAATATAGTACAGCAAAAGCCCCTTATTCGAGGAGTGTCGTAAATATACATATATAATCCGTGAGTATATAATGGCAAAATTTGTATGATATAATAGGGGATGCGTTCCAAAATTTAATATTGGAACACATACCCTACAATTTCATACAAATTCCCATTCCATACTTACAGACTTTCTATATAAACCGTAAAAAGAGTTTATAGACAGTAAAACTCTTTTTTCATTTTAGTCATATCTTAAAAAATTATCGTACTTTTATTATTGTTTTGCCTCATTTATAGATAAATTGTTACTTGGTGGAGAAGTCGTGTTGTTGGTGGCCGGGACCGGCGTTGATGACGTCGTCACTGGGGCCGCTGTACTGGCTGGCTTCTGGAGGGAATAAAACAAAATTTTAAGTATTTACTTAAGATAATTTTATCTCATTGTGTTTTTATATGCTGCTTACTATGACTTATACTGTTCTAGATTTTGCTCGTTCTAAATTATAATGACAATGTATCAAAGTTAATTGAAATTATACCAACAATTGATCCAATATTGTTCCTAATAAGACAAACGAAAAAAAAATAGCTCTGAAAATTAACTTTCTTATGTAAAATTTCTTCTTCAGTTTAAAATTAACAATATAATTAAACTAGTAACTAATTAATATAATAAAACTACTAGAGTCGCCTGTGGATATCTATATTGCAGAAGCTATATTCCTGCCAATTTGCAAGTCTAAATATTAGATACATTTCCTGAAATATCGTAAGTCACTAAATCATTGTAAAATATAGATAACATATAAACTTACGCTCATTTCTTCAATTTTCGTCTGCAGCCCGTCTATCCTGCTAACTAGCGTCGAATTCAATGAGGTCATCTGATTCTTCAAGTCGTCATCCCTGTTTACATTAGCCGTCACATTGATGATCGTTTCGTTCGTCTTTCCCTCCAGTTGGTGGAGAAGATTCTTCACTTCTTCAACGCCAGTTGTGGCCGCAACAGCTTGCTTCCTAGTCGATGTTAGTGCGCCGTCAAAACTTTTGATCTGAAAGAGTTTTGATAAAAAAAGTTGTTAATAATAGTATATTGTGGTATAAACTTAGCTTTGTTTTAGCGAAATGCCACATCCGGACAGGAAATCAGTGTAAAATATAGCTGTGTTTTATAAAGTAATTGCACCGGAAGTTTAATCTCAAAAAACGCTAACCAGAAGAAAAAATCGTGTCTTGTGATTTGTTAACAATTATTTGATATCGTTCAGAAACATGTGTGTATGGAAGTGACAAACATAATGACGATAATTATCAATCAATCTAATCAAATGTTTAATTCGTTCCCATAGATTTAGACTTGTCTATAAAGGAAATCGTCAATCACTACATAACTGTTTGGACCCGGCACAGAAATGATT
>DVVJ01001668.1:0-10907 GCA_018234505.1 Junonia neildi neildi
GTGAGGGCTTGTGGAAAATAACTCGAAAAATAATGAGACGTCATTCTAAATCCAATATGGCGGACTATCCCAGATGGCAGAATAGTTATTTTGAAGCATTTCTACAATATGGGTATCAAATGAAAGGGCTTATTGAGAATAACTAGAAAAATCTTGTGCGCGCATGTGTGTGTGTATGTGTCTGAGTGTATTATTAGATATAATTTATAAAAAAATATATCTCAAGAATCGTCGTCTTTAAGGTCCTCATGTCGTATTGACTACGGTCGGGGGTATAATAAATTTTTAAAATTTACACTTGTTGTTTCAAAATGAAATGTCTTTCAATGAACAATTTAACTTAAAATAAACATTTACAAAAAAGAAAGAAATTAAATTAAATGTACAACATAACTATAAAAAAGGGCATTTTATAAAAAATCATATACCTCATCGAGGCCACTGCAAGCAGGTTTCCAAAATGCTTCCCAATTTTTAATGCCTTTTAATTTATATCCATGTTAAGAAATGACCACCTTCTGCTTACCTTGCTTTAAATAGGGGTTCCTACTGCGATAATACATGGTGCCACAAATTACAACAGCAAGGATATCAGACAGCATAAATGTTGCAGACTAAAAGCATTATTGACAGGATAACGTACACACAGACATAATACCGAAACCTTGTGAAGGCAATGTACGTCAGGAGTAAATTGATGATCTTAGGATACGAAGGCGATGTTTCGGAAATTATATTTCCCGGGCAAAATCGCTCCCAGCGCAGTACATTTTGCGATCAAAGAGAACAGATTTGAAAAAGCCTATAAATATTTAATACCAGGAGTAATAGCTTCGTTACGAGAACGTGACTTCTTATTGCGTTTAGCGTCTCCTTTTTAAAAGTCGCCTGTTAGCGAGTCTTATGATAAATCATATCTTTTCCTTTTATATCACTAATTCATATTTGCGTATGAAATATTATTTAAAAAAATATTAGCATCAAAAATAAAATGTGTGCCTCAATTTCAGTGGTATATTTAATCTTTTTAAAATTAAAAACATTTTTTTTTGTATTACAAACGCTTTAAGATTAAATAACAGAGAAATCCTTAAACATAAAGAAATATTTGAAATACCTAACGAAATAGTGAAGTATATAAGCGTTGCATCACTTCAAACTTTCTGGAAACTCTTCCTTTACCGCATAACTACACAAAGGGGCGTCGTTAATGGCAAGTTGTATTTACATAAGACATTCGCCGAATCGCTAAAACTCGAAGTACTAACTGAACGAGAACATGAAAAAACAACACTTTCTCAAACTACAACATAACTTTGAAATATTCATTACAACGGAATTTAAATTTAAAATCGACTCAAGTTACATCATGTCGATGAAACTGATGGTTACGAATTAAAATATTTAGCAACGCTGTGATTTCAACTTCTTATTCATATATTTAAATTCACCACCTACTGTGTGATAGTAAAAATGTTATCCATATTTCATCAATGAGCGAATTACTAAATCCAAGTAATTTGGAGTAAATTACTCTATCATACAATGTCTGAGATTATACTCAAAATATTTTTTCTAGTCAAAAGAAAATTACTCAACAGGCAAATTACTCTACTCAATTCAATTCTTGGGTTTAATGGCTTGTAATTGTGCCATTAGCAGCACTGATTATTTCGCCAATGTCACGTGGGATGGAAAAGGCACGAAGGAGATAGTACGGTGCGATTGAGATCGTAAAATCAAATAAATTTGGAAAACAGGCGAAATAGTAGGAATTTCTTTAAAAAACCCATAACCTAAAACAACACTAACATTAATTAAATATATAAATTGTTAGTAAATTAAATAATAAAACACGAGCACATTGTATTACAATAACACTATTTACAATTTAATTTTATTGCGCTCAATGTCTTTACATAAAAATGAGAAATATGGACTAAACACAAGACGCAACAGACATTCAACATTTATAGGACGAAAATTACTATACTACACAAAATTTAATAAATCCGAAACTAACAACAAACATAACGTAGTTCTATAATTTTCTGTAACATTACATTTTGGTTTAACAACAGCTATAACAAGACATACAGCAGAAAATCATGTAATAAATACAGCGCCACTACAAATTGTGGTAGTCGTGTGTGCGATCGAGGATTTAAAATGCTATGTGTTACACCTACTGTGCGGAGAATTTAGAAGAGGTATGTGGGTGAGGTGATACGAAGACTCTACATTTGTAGCAGTGGAACGAAAATAAAAGGAAAAAGACTTCATATTTGTTTAACCATTACCATCCACAATACCTTTGAATCAGTAACAAACAACTAAAATCTCAAAAATATATTCCTAAAATTACGTGGTTTACAATTTGTAAGGTTTTAGGTTATAAAAACAATTTGGTCATATTGTGTTAAACGATTTCCAAACAAAGTCTGATGGCACTTCCGATACCTGAAATTCTAAGCATATACTAGCTTTGCGGTAAAATAAACTAGGCAAGTAGAAATGGAGGAAGCAATTTTTCTAGTAAAATACTATTATTCTTAGCACGTCTGGTACGCAATTAGCTGGAGCGTGGTTCGTTGTTGCCACAATGGCCGCGGTTTGCTTGAAGCCTTAATGCAGAAGGCGTGTCTAATTCCACGTCAAGTGTTTTCTTAAAAGCCGAAACGTTTAGAAAAAAGAACATAGTTTTCTTTGCATTTATGTAATTTCAACATCATTTTTGCTTTATCCAAAGATCTGTATTTTTTCTGTTCACTAAAAATAGATTTTTTTTCACCTTTCTTATATTATACTATACCAATATACTCATTTAAAAATGAATTACTGAAACGTTGTTGTGATAAAATCGGTACATGAAAAAGAAACACTGTTATACTTATCTGAAATCATTTCGTGACGAGCTGTAGTTAGCGGTAACAAGTGTATTTTTTAATCATAAATTCAAAGTAATTTGTAGTACTGAAATTAAAACATTCTCTATAAACATTCAACATTTTCATGTAAAATGAAAATATTATTTTAAGCATAAATATTACTTACATTGGATAGATATTTAAGAGTATTTATAAGGTTTTGGCATGAACTTTATCTTTTAAAATTTAGCGTGAGTATTATACGTATAATATCAGTATTAAAATAATATAAAAAAAATAACTGACCAGTGTTAGTAACACAGTCCATCTCAGATGTTAAAAATTCAATTCACGTTTAACATTGAATGAAATCATGATGAGGAAACTTGCATGTGCCAGTAGAAATTCACGGACATGTCAGTTTACACAATCCACATTGGAACATCTTAGTGACTTCGTGTTATTTTCCTCGTCGTATTATGAACCCTACACTTACTTAGTACCTAAAGATATGTATGCTTTACGTTAAAATCGAAACCTAAACAAGGACGTGATATGTTGTTTGCTAACACAATTATCGTATTACGCGTTTTTTGTCAATCAGCCAAATCATTATAAAATTTTGATATGTTTTGTAGGATAGGGGGTGATCAACTACTATCTTATCTTTCAGTCATGCTTCCGTTCTCAATGGATCGATGAAAAAAAAGACATTTTAAAACATTCAAACTGGAATTAAACAACATAAAACGAACGATTGTCCAGAGGACGCTCAATCAAGCCAAATCTAATTTTAAGTATATGGCAATATCTTTACCAGTCATGTAAAAGTTGAAAGCACCCTACATTGTAAAAACGCTACGTCCTATTATAACGCCAAACACATTTTCTTGATTAAGGTTAAACGTGACTAGCATACATACATACGAGTTCTCAAATGTCGTAAAAGAGGACTCAGAAATCTTCCGAAATCCCATCTCAAACCGGGTAAGAGGATATTATTTTATATGTCTTATATATTCCACTAGCTGCTTCCCTGGTACACCCTTTAAAGCTTCTCCTATTTCGTTTCCATAGGTTGTATAATATTATTCACCATAAAACTTTGTCTATAAAGAGACTATTGAACGGAAAGGGTATTTTTGAAATAGGACTGTTATTATAGTTTATAAGATTACCTTTAAATCAAACAAATCATTCAAAATTATTTATTGGAATATAATCTTAAAGTCGTAATACATTATTATGTAGCGTTTATATAAATAGACTAAACAATAAGCATTTATAGAAAAAATGTTACTAAGACATTTATAGTGATTCGAAGGTCTACACGTATCGAATTCAATGGAAAAGGCAATAGTTTGCTTTGAAAGGAATGTCTACCGGTCGTGGAAGTCGTATTGCTTCTTCGATTTACAATTCTTTGTAGAATTCCTTTTACAAAGGGGTGTTTTATTTTGACCTCAAACGCGTTACTGTGAGATGGATTCCTCTTTTAAAAACTCAATTATAATAATAGTTTACATGAAACAGTATATGTACAGGGAGTCCCGAAAACAAACGATTAAATTGAAATTGGTTATATACCTGGTCATAACTGACCAAGTAACAAAAATCTTTTTAGTAAATGTCTCTTGGTTTCCAAGATTCCTCTTTTGTGTAAAATTAGAAAATTCACTACATTCGTCAAAGATTTGAGTGCCATGGTCACACATTTCAGTATTTCCAAATTATTTATCTGATTCTTTAAGCTACAAATTAACTTGATTTTATTAATAAACTTTAAAAAATTAAATTAAAAAAAAATGGTTATTGAACTAACAACACAAATAACGTCGTTTGTATGTTTTAAATCAATAAAAAATAGTTTTTAGCAGAATGTACACTGATTGCATAGAAAATAAAATAAAAAATAAATATTTTTATTCAATTACTGAGTAGTTGATAACATTTTTATGAAACATAAGTTACCAACATTTTAATATTTTTTCGCTTACTCTTAACATATATTTATGTCTGTCCATATTTTGCAGCGCTCCGTTTTTATGTCACTAGGACAATTTAGTATTTAAAAAAATAATTGTCGTGTGTTATATAATTTCAACTTAATGCATAATTTGTTACGACCTTTTTTATCTTTAGCATATTTCTAGCATTTTGTGCTGTCTAGTTATTACTGTAATCCAAATCTAAAATGTTATATATTTTTTACGTGGAACGGTCATTATCTAAGCTAGAAGCCATTTTGCGGGTGAATCGATAACCCATTAGATTAGAGTAATTTGAATAATGAATATATATTGTTACAGATGTGTTAATAACGGACGTGTTAATGAACGACAGGTAACCGATGTGTTTACTTAATTGAATATACGGGTAATGTAATAAAACCTCTCTAAGATAATAATATAGGCAGGCATACACTATTTTCTAAAAATATTAACATTCTTTACTTTTTGTACAACCGTGTAAGATTAAAAAAGCACAGAGTATGTACACTTTTATTTCACATAACCTGTTAAAAGTCTCGCTACTAAAAAAACTATGTAAAAATAATTTTGCTCGTTCATGATAATTCCTGATATTTTATCATTTGCGCCATCTATTAATATAGTTCAAATTTTGCTAATTGCTAAAGATGACTTCTTAGAAATTTCTTGTATCTAAAATGTGCAGGGTGACAGCAATGATAAATATCACTGAAACGAGAAACAGTCTCCAAATTGGTAACAATAACAATTACTTAACTATGAGATGGCACATTTCGCGGACTAATCTGAAATTTACTACCAACTCAGCTTGACCTAATTGCAGTAGCAAAAATCCAGTCATTATTTCAGGTTCTATTTCAGTGAAAATGTAATCACAATTAATTAAAAATTCACTTTTGTTCACCATTTTTGTTTCGTCGTAAAATCTAAACAAGTCTGTTTATACAAGATTTCAGAGAATTCGGGCTAGAAACAAGGTTGTGTGGATGGACAAGTGTGACATAAAACGCAAGCATCCAGGCATGAAATTAAACAGCTTGCACTAAGTTGTTAATCGCCTGGCAGGGGGCCAGCTTCCAATTTGAAGGAATTGCTGACAATCCGGCAAAATTCTGGCAGTTCACACTAATTTACTGCTTGAAAGAATGGCTGATGAAAAAAACATTCGTGTGAAAATGCAATGACCAAAAAATTGGGTCACATGAAAGTTTGAATAGTATTATTATAAAAGGGTTTGTTAGCTTGTCCTCGTTTAATTTATGCATTTGTATTATTTTTAAGCGATTTTTATGTAGTAATTAAAAATGTCTACAATTAGAAAAACATTTTATAAAAAGTTTTGATTAAATAGTGAGTAATGACCGGGAAAGAACAAAAACGTACGTAAATAAATAATGATGTAAATTATCTTTTATATATATTTTTCACAGCTTCCAGTAAGATTTCAGGATCGTGTGTTGAGAGCGGGAAAAGCACACAACACAAACACAAGCACGCAGACCATGACAGATATCTAAATGGTAGGTAAATATAGATGTGTGTCATGAGCATTTTTTTCTTAAGTGGTGCCTTGTTTTATATTAAGGAAAGTGGAAATAATGTCAATATAAAAGTATAATAAAAGTTTAAATGAAATAAAATACTTTTGGCCGTTATTGTGTTTGTTTCATTAATGTACATAACGAAATAGGTACTCTGTAGATTCCAAGTTTAAAAAGTAGTAAAAATACATACCATGCCAGACAAATAACTTTCTAGTCTTCTTTTTACATACGGAACTGATGTACAAGACTCCTATCCTGTAAGACAAAAGTATGAACTAATTTGTTGTCCAGTTGCAGCTAGCTGCAATTGCTGCATTAGCGTCCATGAATTCTATTCTCTCTCGTGACAAATCAGGACTAAGATACGAGGGTATCATACTCCGTTCGTCAGCCAATTATAGTTCAGTTCTGACCTATAGACACCCTGGGTTTTTAGCACTTTAATTCCAACACTTTTGGATCCCCTAACCGTCAATTTTCCAAAGAAAAATATGTCGTAGGTAGCTAGGTACACATATGACTAACTTGGATTAGGTTCACATATTTATTTATTTAAAATTTTAATCAAGTATTTGTATAATCTTCTCACTGCAATTTGTTTCATAAAGTAATCCATATGGAGATTTGAATTTTCAAATCATTCCGAATAAATAGATTCAAAATAGATTCAGTTTAATCGGCTTTTTACAAACTATGTGCACTAAGCTCTTTCGATTTGCTCTTTACAAATGAGCTTCACTAAAAAACAAGTGAAAAACATTGAAATTCAATTAGCAAGTTTAGACTTCAGATTCAATCACTGGCCGAGTAGGAAAGTCAATAGAAATGCTGGCCAGTGTGAAGGCTCTTAACAATGGTCCAAGAGTAACTAGAATGCTGAGCTAAAAAGAAAAAAAATAAGAATGGTGCGATTAAATGTGACGACGTAAATCGTATTAAAATCTCTTTTTCCCTAGAACATAATTCATTTAATAATCTTTTTTCACATCCAAATATTATTATATAATATAAAAGTAAATACCGATATTTACAAACGCTAGGTGAAATAATGCTTACATTTCCGGCACTTTCTCCGCGTTTCTCTCGTTAAACCAAACGGTTTATAACTGTCATCAAAACCTTCGATTTCATTGGCCATAGAGTAAAACGCTTATGACTATGAAGTGAATACGGATTAGTGCTGGAAGGTAATTGTTGAAAACTGTCACTATTATACGTTTAATATCCAACATTCCTAGTTAAAGATAGAGTTTTAATATCTACGAATAACCGCGTAATGCGTTGTTTTATTGCTAATAAAGCATTATTAATGAAATAAACATGAATTGTAGTACTTTTCGATACTTAACCATCAGTTCTGTTGACTCAGTTAAGTATTTTGAAAGAGTTTTGTATTCCGTAAAAACTGTTTGATGAAACGTTTAATACAATGCGCGTTTCGTCTAACTTTTGCACCACAGCCGTAATTCACTAGAAATTGCCCCCTTCAACTGCGTATGTATGACTGGCTGAACAAATACATTGCTAGATCAATCTAAAATCACAAACGTTACTCTCAAAGAAGCACATTATCCTACGTTGTACGTTAATAGGTGTACTTACCAATTGAACCTGTTCTCCCCGCTTGGCATGAAAGAATTAAAAGTTGCTAAGCCTTAACTTTTTAAACTTCTTTGATACGGATAGGTAAATAATAGGTAATTTTTTACTATTACAGTCATACATATTTTATGAAAGAAGTGTTTGCAAGTACATGCTATGGTGCTAATTTTATGCTAACATAGCATAAAAATCGGCCTGTTTTGATTAAGCCAAATTATTTATTGGTTGAATCTTTGATAAAACATTTTAATAGAATAACCTATAATCCTGTGTTTGCAGCTATAGCAAATCTAAGCCACTTTTCTATTCATTTTTGTCATCCCCATCCTCCTTAAAACAATAAAATGTTAATTAAAAACCTATTATCATACATCTTCACAATTAAGTTGTGGCGTCGTCCAGGGTTGTTTGAAACTCGATTACAGCGGTTGTCAAAGCGCACGAGATCGGCAACCAATCTTAATTAATTGCGAGACATGAGAATCGGTGAAAACTCGCTCAAGTGCAATGCAAGTGACAGTTTAGTTAGAAACTGAAGTGACCCACGGTCTTTGTTGTGAACAAATTACAAGCACTTTAATACTTTTATATCACAAATGGTTTCCGTTTCTTTGTAATGATTATAGTCTGTTATAGTGATCTTTTTAATGCTCTTGGGTTTAAAGTTTTTTTTCAATGTCGTATGGTTGACCAGTCTCTATCCTTTAAAGCGAAGAATTATTTTATGTTTTGTTACTTCAGAGTATAAATAATGTATTTGTTTCCTTGTTATGCTTTTATGTCTTAACTACTGGATCGCCCAGATTAAATCATAGGCTGTTTTTTATCCCGGAATAATGTGTTAATTCCGGAATAACAATGCTGTTCCCGAGGTAAGAGAAACTCGGGAAAAAACTTAAGAGTGTGTGAAAACCACATCAACGCGGGTATAGTTGCGAGCAAAAGCTAGTACAAAATTCTGAAGAATCCTTCAGTTTAGTCAGTTCAGTCCAATTATTATTTTCTCAAGCAAATTTTATCTGTTTTTGTTAATTTAGAAAGCTGACGTATAAAGTAGTCGTACCTTAGATTTAAAACATCTTTAGACAGGTACTTACAAGTAGGTACCTATAATGTAGAATTGACCTTACAACAATGAGGACAATAAATTAAGGCTCGGTATGGCAAGACAATGGCTCACAACTTACCCGACTCCCATACACCACGGAACTTTTGTTACAATTCTTAGATGTCCAATTACAACTTTCACCTAAGATTCTAACTTCTAAGTTCCACAAAGCGTTTTGTCTCTTGAGCGATAGTTAAGTAATTGGCATCTAGGTTTTAACTATCTCAGACAACCTATACAAGACTGTTTACTTAAGTACTAGTTAGCAACATTTGATTAAGTTGGGTGTGTAAACTGACACACTACTTAATAAAGCGTAGGTTACTGTTTTAATAAAGTATTGTGTCGTTTAACCATAGGCTGATATAAACAATAAAAACAAACGTTGAGAAAAATTATAGGCATTTACAAAATACAAAAATAAATAACGATTAAACTTTGTCTCCGTTTGTTTATTCTTTGTTTCACTTTAATCTATTCCAACAATGAAATTATAATTGTTACCGTAACATTATTAATTCATAACGATTACACGGAATTAAAACGGAAAATGTCAGATACTGTCATCAGCGTGCTCGATTATGCTGCTTTTATAATTTACCTTAATTATATTTGCAAGTTTGATCCCAGTTCGTCCGACGTGATGAATTATTGACAGGAGGCACAATGGACAGACAGCCGGTAAACCGCAATGCGGGTGGATTTGCAAATGCCCAAATAAAAGCTTTAACCATGCATGAAGTTGTAAATAATTTTGGTACCTACATGTCAGCTTTTTAATCTATCATGCATGAAAATTGAGAGGGTTAAATTTAAAACTACATCTGATTAAAAATTAAATGATTGCTCTCATTTCCTTCCTTAAATTAATCGTTATGAAAGTCACATATTGATATTTATTAGACTTTCTTACTGTTGTAAATTGTAAAAATATACTTAGCCCAAAAAAAAAAACAAATACCTACATATTATATCTACACGTTATATCGTAGAATTTTTCTTTACTTTTTAAAAAATTAACCCTCAAAACATAAGTGAAAACGGCAGTTTCAAATGACAACAAAGTAATGAAACCACTTTAACGAACCCCAATGTTGTAATTTTTTTAACTCTACTTGCACATAGTAGACTCATAGAGCATAGACGAACATATACATTTTGAAACAACAACGTTGATCCTATAAGAAAATGATCTAAATTAATATAAAATATCTTACAATTAGCTTTAACTTTGCACCAATATTACAATATATATTTTTTTTTATATAATATATCTTAGCTTTTTTTTATTATTTGTAAGTAGGGGCCTATGCACAACGAACGTATTTTTTATTGATAAGCTTACATTATACACGTGTACACACGCATTTTGCAAGCATTTAATATATATGTCGCAGTCATCTGGTTAAATCAGCTACATAATTGAATCACTGGCGCGTTCATTGAATGACGACATTTAATTGAGTGACTAAACGTCAACTCGTCACGTTGCTTAATGTATCTAACGTTTAACATCTTGACTAAATGTCATTTGGCGTAGACGTTGAATGGGTTATAGTTGACTTTATTAACAGTAGAAATGGATTAATGTGAAGTAAAAAATGTAATACTTATCCGTTACATACATTTTTTTAATAAAAACCCGCTCTGGAACATCTCCGGCGCTGCGGGGTGAGGAGCCTCACCGCCTTAGCGTAACAAAGCACAGACATCCATGTTCACCTCCGCAGCCTCGGCTTGCTGGTCGCCTGCGGCGACCAGCCTCGGCCGCTCCGGCTCGCACGATGTCTGCGCT
>DVVJ01001669.1:0-10906 GCA_018234505.1 Junonia neildi neildi
ATTTAAAGATTTGGTGTTGTTAATTAATTTAATACTAATTATGTATTTTTGCATATTTGTCTAAAATGTAAAGTCCGTTTCTGGTCTATAAGAATATTATATTACAATATATTTTTATAACACTAACCTGTATAATAAAATAGGAATGGTCAAATGGGTTTACATATTGTTATTGCGCGTATTTAATAGGTTTCATCCTTATTAAAGTATTTTTCTATTAATCCTATATTGATTACAAGGCAATTAATTCTATATCACGTAACACGACATTGTTTTTCTTTATAGGCGGAAGTAAAAATAAAATACGCAAATTAAAAATGTCGCAAAATGTAAACGTCTTAAAAACCGCTTTAATTTATGCTAATGGCACGAGCTAATTTATTGTGTAATCAAAAATTAATTTTAAGGTTTTTTTTTGTTTGGACCTTGGAAATTGTCAATATGATTAAAAAATATATTTTTTTAATTTATTTATTTGATAATGATTTACAAGGGTACAGGCAAAGAACAGGGAATGCCTCTAATTGATACTAAGACGTAATTTAAAAGCAATTTAAAGTTTTAAAAAAACCTTTTTTTAACTTATTTTTGGCCCTGTAGTTGGCTCTGTAGTGAAAAGTGGAAAAATAAATGATAATTTTATTATCACACACCAGATTTTGAAAAAAATAATATGTTTTTAGTTTCCAATCATTTCCACTGACAATCATTTTATGGAATATTTCTCTGTTCTGTGCCCATATTCAAATAAACTTTTAAAAATGTATAATTTTCAAATATTCGTGTTACATAAAATTAATAAAGATAATTTTCCTCACCTGTCTCAGCATGCCATGCTTGCCAAACAGTGATATAGTGGTGCCCCCCACCACCATAACTTTACCTGGCCCCGCACAGTCGTATATTGTCATCGCGAGTATTGCATTACGGGGTAAGTCACTGTAGTACACTGGGAGAGTCACCCATTCGTTCCAGCTGGAAATATAGATATATTGTCAATTTGTCACCCCTTTAGGGACAAGTTTTTAGAGGAAAAAAAATTACTAAATTTATTTATTTATGTCCAAGTTTGCTAAACACATGTATTTGAGAAATCTTTAAGTCAGAAAGATCCTCAAATGATTTTTTTTTAATAAACTAAATAAGTGATAAGAGACCCTAAAAAGGTTCATGTTTTAGTCAAAGCCTGATAAAATCACTATTGATAGACTTATTCTTTAAAAAATTATGGGTCCTCTATGATCTACACAAACTTTTATCAACATAATAAATAGTCTTGTTCTTCTATAAGGTCCAATCTATCTGGAAACAAAAATCCATCAAAATTAAGAATTTATTTTGTGCATGAAAACATCCTAGACAGATAGAATTACCATTTTCATTTGTATGGAAATTATCATTTATATAAATATATAAATAGGTACATCACTTACTTCCATCTATTAGTAAAAGCTTTATATGATGTTGTAACAGGTAAAGCAAGAGGCACCCCATCACATAGTACTTGGCAGGTCACGTACAGATCCGAGCAGCCTTCCTGGTAGAGCCCGGAGAATTTAAGCATTGGGTCGGAGAGTAGCTTGTCATATTCCGGCTTGGTTCGCTTGCCTTCGAGGGTACCACTGTAATATGAAATTAGAGTGTATGGAATGTGTATGGATATGAGTTTTTGAGTCACTTCAAAATAGGCAATTCTGTATTCCACTGTATTTTATTCTATGTATGTCCAATTGTCCATCATATCTATGCTATTTGTAAATTGTTTTGAATTTAATAATACTTTTTTCTTTGATAGTACATCTCCAAATTGCCATACATTTTTAATAATGTTAATTTTTCTATAAAATCATTTTTGAATCATTTCATTTTAGAAGTAATATTATAAATATAAGTAATACATGAATATATAGATAGGAATATTAAAGTAAATAATTTCTGAACCTTGTACTACTGTAAAGAAACTATTACTGTAAAGAAACTAAAAAAAAGAAACATTGCAGTTTCTACTGGCTTTGTGGGTTGTGTAAGATCACAGATTGCAAAATCTTAAGATTTTGTAACTGTTAGTAAGATTTAGGACTTACTAGAAAAATACAAACTTTCACTTAGGAAGTTACCAGGTTTACGAAAATGATCCAATTAATTCTTTTGTTTTATTAATTACAATTCTAATTATGTAAAATTAAAGATAAATACAGGCAAGTCATAAAAATCCAGACAACATGACATATTCAGGGCAGAATTTTCTACATTTGGTTTTGTTGAAAAAAAAAATGTTTTAATGAAATTTACACAGGTATGTAACGTTTAATAATGGAAAGTCACTGTGTGGATTTTTTAACAAATTAATTTAGCTGTTGTACTTACATTTTTATCTCCACCTTATGATCCAGTGATGAACTGTACACGTAATAAAACTTATCGTCGATTTCATTCATCTTGTTTTAATTTTAAACAACAATTGTTCATTTAACCACACGAAAATAGAAATAATTTCGTATTTTCTATTTTAATTCAATTGTAAAACATCGCTTTGTTTTTACTTGTTTTGACAATACCAACTCGAACTGTCAATTACAGCTGCAGAATGTAGACGTCAAGTGCTTTTTAAAACTTTTTTACTAGATCTGGGTATCTACAAGTTGTATCTAGATATAGCTCTCAGCTATCTCTCTAATGTGAAATATCCAATGAAGTACATCAAAAATATCTAATTATTTGTATCTACGATTAAACGTGGCTTCATTTTTTTTATGGCGTTATATTTGCAAAAGATATCTAGATAGATATCTATCTATTTATCTATCTATCTATCTAAGAAAGATCAAACTGAAGATAAGACAAGGCTGTACGATTTGAAACCTTCGTCATATAATATAATAAAAAAAAAACAGTGACATTGACAATCATTATCAAAATAAATATTGATTTCGTTTTCTGTATAGAAATTAATCTTTCCGTAATAATTAAATAAATATTTACATATCACTGTTATACTTTACAGCTAAATAAACAGGTAAAATATGTATAACGTAAATTATTTGTATGTATTTTAAAATATATGATCACAAATCATGTCTAAACGTAGGTTAAGTGGTGTCGTCGCATATACCGCATATTAAAAAAGTAATTTTGAAAATCTACTTTTCAGAAAAATGACGAAACTTCTAGAATGGATATCTGTGACTTCAGCAGTGTTGGCTGTATGGTATTCGCTTGTCGGTGGATATGTGAAACACAAATTCATTGAAGAAAACATGAATCTTATTTTAGTTTCTCCAATAATATTTGTAATGTTATTCGGTCTGTATGCGATCACTGTAGTATTGTATAGAACGTTTACTTTCAACGACTGTGAGGATGAAGCTAAGAAGTTGATGGTGGAAATAGAGGAAGCTAAGAAAGACTTACATGATAAGGGTCTGCGGTGGTGAAATAACAATTCCAAATAATCTTAAGTAATTCCATTCGAGTATTTATTCCATAAATAAAATATTTACATTAATTTTATTTCTGGAGTTTTATTATTTATTTTTTTACACTATACTAAATAAGCTATTGGTCATGGAGTCACACAGATATTTTGCATACAAACATTAACTCATTTAATATTTTTAGGGATGAAAAATCTGTTGTTAGTAGATCTTTATAATGTAGAAGGAATATATCTGCTAAATTTCAAGCCAGTGTTGCTGTTTCTGATATATTGAAACAAATCACTATATTAAACGCAAACTTAACACAGCTGTATACATATGTCACTGCTGGGCATAGGTCTCATCTCCTATTAGGGAGAATGTATGGCGCTTAATCCACCACGCTGCTCCACTGCGGATTGGTGGATATACATGTGTCAGAATTTCTTCCGGTTATCTTAAAAATGCCAGCCCTTAAAAGCTCAAGAATTGATAACAATTCTAATACTTTCTCACTTTATTTTTGATACTATGGTACTACTGTAATAACTGTACAAACATTTATACATATAATTTCATTTATTTTATAATTGATGGGTCCCTTCATACTGCTCCTTATTTCTTAAAGAAATAATATTTATTTATTAAAGGAATTAGATATACTAACATTCATTATAATTAGTTCAAGTGTTACAATGTTATCCATACATATAAATAAAATTGAAGTGTCTGTTTGTAAAATCAAAATAACATTTTTACTTAATAGATATATTCATATATTTACAGAATACCTACTAATGCCAAAAACTAATCTTTAAAAATTTTTGTTTGTCAGTCTTTATCATTTAACGCTGTAAAGTGCTCGAAACGTCGGGATGATAAAAATAATTAATATATGCGATTTAAATCCGTTTAAAGTAGTTTTATTCAAATCTCCGTAATAGCTGGACCGATTTTGATGGAACTCTCACTGCAGATAGCTAATGTTATGAGAAGGCTTTATATTCTAAACGGGATTAGGGTTCTGCTGGAAAAAATGAAAACCCTTAAAATTGTTTGAAGCGGACGAAGTCACAGGCAACAGATAGTAAACGTAAATGACAGAGTAACTTTCACTTTTATAAATACAATAATTAGTATGGAATTATTGTTAAATAATAAAACAACACCCTCTGGACTAAGATTTATTTGAGCTAAATATTTATTTGCATGTATTTACAATTGTAATAATTTAAAAAATATGTATATTTTCACGCCGTTCATTCGAAATCAAAGTAATTAATATAAACGATACTTATAATTAGGTAAGGTACATTACGGTTTCATATTTATTTTTATGGAAAACCTATTTTAAGCTATGATAATGAATGGTAATGGAGAAATAATGGGGTTTGAACTGTTTTGGAACACCTTTAGTATAAGCGAAAATAGGGGGTAACAATTAGGTAAATGGGGCTATTTTTTGACTACTGTTTAGTAAATTATAAGAAATCCTACGAAAATTAAATTTGATAATTATATTATATTGATGATTGATGATGAAAAAAAAATCTACATCCCTTGCCCCTCTCCCAGACGCAACAATTACATATTATTCTTTAATAACATGTTGCAAAAATCAGGTATTTTTATGGCCTGCGCAAACGAGGGATTTTGACCGTCAAAATAGTTTGCTTAGTATTGTGACGTCACGATATCATGTCAAAATAAATCTGAATAGGATAAGTATATCTACTCTGTACAGTAACACATTAAGAGATTTTCAAAATCTAACAAAAAACGGTACAATTTTCTAATGAACATTGTTCCAGGTCTAAGCGATTCCTTTATTTTGAAGTACAAAAGTCGCACGGACAAAAATCCCTTGTTTGGATAGGTTTTCTTTCTTTTCACACTTCGTCGAATTTAAAAATATAAAATAATCGTTGGAGTATCTAATTATAGCATTGCATTGCATATTGTTCGCATTGTTTAAAAAACAATATTAACATTTCTGACCAGTGACCCTAAAAAAGCACACTCATGATGGTCCATTTATTTTATTCATAAATACAATTGAATAAGTATTTTATTCAGGGACCAAATTTTTTTATTAATTCATGAGTGGTCCCAAGGTTTTTTATAGACACGAACTTTGTACCAATTTCAAGGAAGAAAAAAAAGTTAAATGTAAACCTATTACATACTAGGTAAATGTAATAATTATATAAGAAGCAAAAGATACTTTTATACTTGTAGAATAAGGCATCTTTGACTTTTAAAAAATAGGTCTCTAAGCTTATAAGTAAAATTTGCAAAATATATCTAACAACAAAAACCGTAAACTTCTATTTTTTTTTAGTAAAGTGACGTAAAAATGGTAAATTGAATAAGTTTATGGCTGTATTTTTTTATAAGCTACCTTATCTTTGGTTTAGTTGTAAATTTTCTAATGAATTATGGCTCTTTTTAAGCGGAAAGTTACAGTAGTGTAAGATCGTTCTTTAAAATTCTTTTAATTTATGCGAAATAAAAAATTGCCTAAGATCTAATTTTTATCACTCAAGTCAAAGAGCAAGTAGGTCACAATTATTTGGCTGTGATTTTGATAAATATAAAAACTTTAAATCTAAACCTATACCGAACAGGTCTTTTTTATTATAAACTAATTAATTTTATAGCTAGACAGAATTTTTAAAGCTAATTGGTGTTGTGGATTCAACATATGGATAACATGGTCATATGGATTACGGTATAACTTATAAGGCATTTTATTTTTAATATTGTTATACATATTATAATAGTAAGGCTCGTTGACCGATGGTTTGGTGGTAAGGCGTGTTATTATATAACAGTATAAATTAAAAATAAACGCTTATATATACGCCCGGAAACCCAAATGTACACCATTATTTTATTTCGTTGTACAAATTATAGTTCCATTCTTTATATATCTCATTACATTTTACGGCGTGCCTGTAAAATCTGATTTTCTTAGAAATGACCACTTTCGTCAATAGATTGTTGTTTTTGAAATGGTATTAGACTACACTATTGTCTCTTAAATATTTTTAGCTAGACTTTATTAAGTGTAACTATCAAATATTGAAAATTATATCCGGCTCGGAGGATCATCATCAACAATTGTTAGTTTTGGCCATTTCTTAAAAAATCAGACTTATTCTTTGATTGATTCAATTTTTCGATTAAATTATTGTTTACAAAGTATCCCTTACTATTTTTAAGACACAATTCATAATTAAACATAATAATACATCATCTTTTTTTGTCATTCATAAAAGTTTGAAACAAATGTTTTTGTTAAACTTTACCAGCTAAGCTATATAAAAAGAAAAAAAAGCGATTTAAGTTTTAAGTATAAAATAAAGTTTTCACAATATGACTTTAATGCGTGTTCATGATTATTATTATAATTTCTAAGTAAATGTAGATTGTAGACGGTACCGGCTTTCATTGAGGATCCAAATGTAGGAATACAAAAATAATATCATTACAATCAAAACTTCATAAGCCATTCAGTACAGTCGGGAGTAATAATACGTTCACAGTCATATATTGGTTTTGACAGCGAAAAAGATTTTGACATTTTGACAGATTCATTTAATCGTCACTTACTATACAATGTATATTTTTTTCTCATTCATATATCTCGCATTTCGTAAATAATTTGGTAGCCATAATTTTAAAAATAAACTTTAATTTTTTTCTATCACATACACTGGATGTTATTCATTATATTTGATATGTTATGACGATATCTAGATGTTTTTAAGCCGAATATAAATAAGATAAGAAGTGAGATAACTCTCACAATTTATGTGATAATGTTGACACATCGTGTGTAGCGAATATATTTATTGTCAAAGCTACTTTACGCCTATGACCTAGGTCAAAAATCTTGGTCACGCTATATAGCTATAATTTATAATTAATGTCTATGGATTAATGTTAAATTGGAAACTTGCTACTAATTTTACGGGACGTTATGTTTTTCCTTTCGACTATATTTTTTATTGCCACGTTTTAGTTACGTATTTCTAAAATGTGTTCTAATATAAAAGCCATATTACTTTATTTAAGACATCTTTTTACTCTCATCGATGATGTATCAAAAGAAATATTGTCAAAACAATATCTCAACCTTTTTATTTGTCCAAAGTTATTCGTTTCGTTACGATCGTGAGATAACTCTCACAATCGTAAAATTAGATCAAAAGAATATTTTAAAGATGACAGATAGGTAAACTTATTATTGTTTTCTTTGATCAGTGAGAAGTTGCTCCTTGAGAAAATTGGCAGTAATCGTAATATGGCTTTTACGAAAGATTGAGACTAAAGACTGATTGAGGAAATGGATAAAAAAATCATCGTACCTACATTCTAATCGCATCGCTTTATGTTAATTCTAAGGCTAGGCGTGTACTTGCGACCAAACAGTAACAGCTTCAATGACTAAACCAAGATACATTATTTACATATATTCAGATTTCTATTTTTATAATATTTTCAGTATGGATGTTGTATAACTGCTGAAGCGATTTGGCTAAATGGTGATGTCTTATGCCATGGATTAGGACATTTTATAACGAGGAACTTAAAAGTTCCTGCGGGAATTGTATACAATCATAACAAGCGTGGACAGATAGTATTTGTCATAAGTTTAGGCGCAGTGAAGCTGTTACTAAGATAATGAGTCAATGAGCGTTATGCCTAATAGCCGATGATATGACCTAATAAATTTAAAGCTACAATTTTCAAGTGCCTATCTACACGATTCATTAAGAAGTGAAGAATTCCATAATTCTTTCATTTATTAAATACGAATTATCTACTTTATAATATCACTGGATTTTTTTATATAATGTAGAAGAGAGAATAAGTCAAATTACATTATTTCGAGAGACTCGAAGGGCTGTGTAAGGCACACAGATTAATATTACAATTAGCATAAGTTGACGTTTTTTGACGTATAGGCAATGGAATCTCAGGATTACGGCCCATCAAATTGCGGGTGCTATATTATGGGCGTCGAAACCATTTAACTTAATACATTTTACATGCTTTTTACAAAAGCACATATTGTTTCTATAGAAAAGGCTCGAGTCACTTCATCCGAAGACTTAAATCGCTTAATAATAGGCAACGTGATCCTAAAAAACCAAAGCCTTAGAGACATTTTCATAAGATAATGGTCCATCTACGTAGAGGGTGGTTTAGAACATTTAGCGTAATAATTAATACATACTGTACAACTTTTCACTTTCACTGACTGATTTTTGTGACAAATGGATTACAGTAAACTTTGCTTTAATATGTAAAAGTATTTGAGAATATGATTGTGATAATCATTTACATTGTCATAAAAATTAAACGCAATTCCAACACAATTGAATTATAAAGCCATTTTTGGCTTAAATACCGATGTGGTACGCGTTTTGTGGTTACAATGTATTAATTTGTTAATGTATTCACAATAATATAATTTTGTTACGAAATCTAACATATTTAGTAGAATTTGTGAGTTTTGTTACAATTATGGACTATTGCGTCACAATATATTTAAGTACAGTCAACTACAATAACATGTAACATTGAAAGTGCACATTGTATATTTTGATGAAATATGGTTCACAATGTAAAATGTAATAAAGCGTTTTTCTGAAGATTCACAATTTCTGTAGCTATCTGTACTTTCTACCGGACGAGACACATTTAACACGAAAATTATTTAAAACAAACGACCGAACACCAGGCTACTCGTTTACATAAAATTGGTCCGAATGTTTTATTTGTATCTAATTATTATCAGTGTAATAAATTATTATTATTAAACTTAAGGACTAAAAATTAAATTATAGAATAATTCGAATTATCGTTATTCTATTCGACATTTTTTTTTTACAAAAATATGAAACAAAACATTAATACAATAAAAAGTAAGTATTTTCTGTTCGTGTATAAATTAAACTTCTAACTATCAATTTTACTCGTACTGAATATTTAGAGGTATAACAAAAAATTAAAATCAATTTAATTTAACTGTAACGGGTAAAGTTGGCAGTCCGCCATTTTGTTGACAGTTGAAGACTTCCCTAGATATAAATCCGCATAATTGCTTGCGGAGTTTTATTTTAAATTCGGTAAAAATTTACTGAAAATTTTTAATTTATCACCGTTCTAACTACGACTTGAAGATTTAAACTAGCTTTTATGACTAATAAAAAATACAAAAAAAAAAACTGCCTAACGAATATTACATCTAAATAAATCAGAAATTAATTTTTAATTCATGTAAAATATGACTAGCTAGTTTAAAGCCTAAACAACTAAAGTGAATTTATAAAAGGTATCGAGAGGTAAATTGGTGTTTTCTTTGGCAATTGAGTTATTAGAAAAAGATAGTGGAGAGGAAATTGCAGCAAGATTAAGGTTTTTGAGAGTTGAAAATTTTCTTGACTATCACTTAATTAGCTATAAGTACAATTGTCTTATATTTTAGCGTCATTGTGTAATCACAGAATAATACGAACAGACCCTCTGTGAGGTCAGTTGTGTGACGTTGCGTCCACCAATAGGTAAATTCAACCAAGTTGAAACGTCTGAACACGTTTCGAGTTAGAATACGCGCATGTCCGTCGAAGCGATCTCGACTCTGATTGGACCTAATGTTTTGTTCTGCACAGCGTATTGCGCGTAGCTCAGATCATTCAAATTGGGTGAATCGGACTATGTAGTATAGTTTAACTAACTAACTGTATAGTAGTTAAATAAAGTCCTGAGACGTCTGTATACTTGGCAACGCTATTTGGATTGGCCGATTAAGTCACAAGACATGTCACCAATGCATTTCATCATAATTATGTAGTATCTAGTTTCATACGAATCTCGCGACTGCAACTGCTATCAGCGAGATACCAGCTTTGATTCGTAGGGAGGGGTTCGTGTGGGGGGCGGAGGAGTTCCCAGCAAGGATGAGGGCCCGAAGACGCTGTCGTTCCCTGTATCGTGTGTCTTCGCCTGGTGGGTCGAGGCACTCGAACTCACAGCACCGCTCGCCGACTCGGAAGTTTTTGCAGAACTGCGGAAAGATTATATTTTTATGTTTACACACCGTGAATATATAATAATAGTAGTATATTTAAATACATTAAATAAATATAGCATATTTAGTAGTCTGTGGAAAATATTTGGAATATTGTAACTTTTAAATGGTAGTAATTTTTAAAATAGATTAATTAAATTTTAAATATTTTTATAAACCAGTCTGAACTGGTTCCAATACAGAGTAATAATAAATATTTTACGAAATCTTATGACATAGACAAAGAGGAATCGAGATGCTCCAGTGGATGAAACACGTCAATTTTAGTAGCTACGGTGCTAATTTGGGCTGACACATATAAGTTTTCAAGTGGTAAATTGTTATTAAATTCATCTCGAGCTCGAAGCAAAACTTAAATGTATTGGAAAAAATTGCAAGAGATATTAGC
>DVVJ01001670.1:0-10905 GCA_018234505.1 Junonia neildi neildi
CATATAAAATGTTCTGCCACTGGAACATACGATTAAAATCCGTGCACGACACACGACAAGTGGGAACGGGGTGTTAAGTGCGAAGACAATGGAATTATACAAAATGTTTGTATATGATAACGGGTTTTAATAACGAAAATCATTTCATCAAATAACTATTTTTATGTATTCCTACTTTCACAATTGAATACACTTATAAAATTAATATTTGCAAAATAGTTATACAAAAATTTACTAATTTTTGTCGTCATTACGGTAACGCACAGCCGTGTTACGGTGAATGCGTCGGGTTGCAAAATGTCAAGAAAACTGGAGTAGAACGAAAGTCCGTGAAATACACATACGTGAATTGTAAGCGATTGCTTTAATACCATTACTTGATTGCGTCATCGTGACGTCATCGTCTAGCGCTCTCAAAACACCTGCTGCAAAAAGTTTGCTCTTGACATATTACAGGTTATTACGGTCAGTGTCACGTCAGGTTGTCACGGTGGATTGTTCTGAACTATGTTAGGGTTGAAAATTAACCAAACGTGTCTGTTATTTGATAAGTCATCTGTTTTAATCGAGGAGTTTGCTGCGTTTTTACGTCATCACGGTCTCATTTTCGCATTTCTTGATTGTGACAGATGATATCACATTAGAAAGTCTATTCATCGTAACTTACTTTTAAATGTTAAACAGACTAACGTAAATGGGTGTTTTTTAAATTCGTTAATATTTTATACATCTTATCTCACATCAAATTTAACTATTTATTTTAATAAAAATAATAAATTATGTGACATTTATTAACCTTATAATTATTGCTACATAGGTATAGATATATTAAGCGTAATATATGGTTCAAAATTACTGTCACAAAGGCTGTTAGCATTGAAGCAAGTGTTAACTCTCAAAGAGCATTATAGCCTTCCATTTGCCACAGAGCCTTCAAAAGCTTTGACCTTAATCTCGGCAGTAATGTGGGGCATATCTGACCGTACTTTATGTCGCCCCGGGCGTCTCTGAACCGCGTGACACATAGACATGCGAGGGTTAAAACATATATCAATTAAATCGTCTTGAGTTATTGCTGATGCAGTGTTATAATGACTTGTATAATGCTATAGAACTATCTAGAGGTTAATTAATTATTATTTTATTTAACATTTTATCTACATATTAAGAAATAATTGAGTTAATGAACAATTATAGAATATACTTATGTAAATACCTAGATTGTTAACATAAAATATAACGTACAATGTATAAAAATATACGCACAATACAAATATAGTCTTTGATTGTTCAATACCTAATTATTGATGACTACTAAATTATATTTTACTATTGAAATCAAAGGGTACATTAGACTAGCCAAAGCAAAAAATAATATAAGATCATCTAGATTTTAGCTGGTATTCTAAATATGCACACTAGAGGAACAAATGTGTAGCTCCCACGTGCAAATAATAATGTGCCGCTATCGATCGCAGATGGAGACAGAAGGACTGCGTTTTCTGATAAATGTGTAATCATACCAGTATGACTGGATTGTATAATTTTACTTGGCTTTTAGTTTATTACAGATCGTCGGACTGATATGATCATATTCTTAAAAAATAATTATGTTCGAAATAATGCCTTAACTACTAAATATACCCAATATTTTATTGAGAACATAAATAAATGTGTGTTTTACTTTTAGAACGTCATATCGAAACAAGCAGCAGCGTGTCAACTTTCTAAAGTAGCATAAATTAAACCTATACGAAAACCGTCGTATAAAGTCCGTAAATAATTAAATAGGTACATTAACTTTATATTTCCTATAAAATTGTGACTTTACGCGGTGCTTGCAATATTTTCCACACAGTTGAGTTCTCTTAACACGAGGAGCTAAAGTAATTTTAACACGAGGAGCTAAAGTAATTTAACGCTTTTCGCTGGAAATCGTTGGGAGCGGATTTACGAGCGCCGGGAAAATGTTTACTAAAAGTGGATTTGAGAGGATAAATTGGATGGATTAAGGGTGAGACCAAATGCGTGTAATTTTGTGTTTTGTGAGTTGCGTAATTTCGGTAAAAATCTAGTTGTCACGGCGACGTAAAATGGGTTGTGTGCCGACTAGACCAGTGTTCCGCAAAGTTGCCTTCATTGTACACCTAGATTAACGGAAAATTCGGACAAGTATACCATGAATGAAAAATCAAATTTTAAATATATGTGATACATCTATATTATTTTTTTTTATCTACTAATTTTCTGTCTACCCTTGTAAAATTCCCTATTTTCTGCGAAACATAATTTCCACTGGACTAGACTTTTCTATGACACCGAATATATACAGACAATACGGTCTCACAACTCATAAAATTACACTCATTTGGACTGACCCTTATAGATCGTTTGAAGATGGAGTTCTGACGAGCAGACGAGGGTTAATTTTTAAGAAATGGAGCGAGATTGGTGGCAGCTGACCCCTCGGAGAGAAGTTCATTTCATACCGGACAGTTTGGCGGCGCTCGATTCACGGGTTAGATGGTTTTTTGTAGCTTAATAATTCATTATTTATGCTTATATTATTATTGTTTTTCAATAAGAATCCCATAGACAACAAATGTTGATACATTCAGTGGTGGTTTGCATTCATTTAAATATTTTTTGTTTCGGCTAAATAGGTATTGCAAAATGCCCTTTAAAGTCTACTTCATTAGGTAAGTATTGAAAATTTTAAGTTTTATTAGAATTTTATAAATGTAAAGAAGTTAACTAACTAAACAATCGCCGCAAACAGATCGAGTATCTAAGTAATTATTATTGGCATAAATAATTCTTGAATATCAATTACTACTTATTTATATAAGAATACTAATACTAATTATTATGCATTACGTTTAACGGCTTGTCACCGAGCAAAAACTGTACAATATTAAAAGCAAGTCGATACCGTTTGTGTGTACTTGTATGTATGTATGTTTGTATGTATGTGTGTATGTGTGTGGCAACAAAACGGTTGTCGACGTCATCGACACGCCTCCGTTGAAAATTAATATTTATGAATACGATGTATCAGATTCGTGGGTTTTTTTGTTTAGCAAAAAAGTGAGCCATTTTGCTATACTTACTATAAGTAAGTTATAGGTTATGATGACTAAGATTTTAATAGAAATTATTGTGCATTATATACTTGATATAATTATATGTATAGAAAGTAATGAAAAATCGGTTTACATCTTATATGAAGTAACATAAAACGCGCTTTTCATCGTGTTATTGCCTATTTTAGCATTTTTTCATTGACAGAGCATGTTTCAGTAGAACGGAGCAAAAATAATATATGCCTAATTGAAATAATTGTTTCATGCATATTTGGTGCCTATTTTCGTTTCATTACTGTGCATATGTCTAATAATAATAAAAAATATGTGTGTAATTTTTGGTCAATTAGCTATTACGTAACTACATAAGATTTTGTTTGGACAAAACGTCGCGCGTATTTCCCAAGTCCGTATAGGTAGGTACAATCAGGCGGAAAACGAAATAGGAAACAACAGCCATTACTCATGGTCTCATGGTGACCGCATGTTTGTGCTGACGAAATTTTGAGGAAAACTGTGCAAAAATATATTGACAATACATATTATGTAATTGGGCGTTATTACTTGTATCTAAGCTAAACATTGTTTTGATTTATTGTTTTTAATCGTTACTGATTTTGAATTTTTAATCACCTTCTTATACATATTATGTACATACGAGTACGTAGGTGTAGGCAGTGTTTGTATAATATATTCCAGTGTATATAACTTGACCTCTTGACTTGATGTGTATAATGTATAAACTATTGAACACTGTATTTTATACTTATATCAATAGAAATGATGATTATGATGTTTTTTCCTAAAAGATATGCGAAAGTTAATATGTAAAACATTTTACAGATTAATAAGTAATTTCATTGAGTAGGTATATAATAAATAGATAAATGTTACCGATAGGGAAGTGCAGGTCATACGTATAGAATATAATCGATAGTTCAACCGCGGATTACTCGCTGAGGAGTCACCTTCATTACGTCACACTGAAAGTTCTGTAAAATCTCATGACAGACATTAAAATAAATGCACTTAAATACTATGATAAGTAATGCGTGGAATAAGGTCCGTAACCTTTTCCCTAATAGGAGAAGAAACCTATGCCTAGAAGTGGAATAAGTATAGGCTATTACTTCACTACCTTACTTTACTATGATTAGTAACGAAAGTAGAGAGAAAAAGTCAAGATTAGTATCTAAAGGATATGTAGGTATTGTCTGAAATGGCATGTCGTTAAGTCCCGAAATTACACTCAATTGAAGTCTCGTAGCGGAAATTATAAAATGAATACCTATTTCAATTTAAGTTGTTGCCATGGCGAGCACCTACACAAACTTATATAAGTTTGTAGATAGATAGAGATAAGTTTTCGGCACTATCATTGTCAATATTTCTATTTGCGATTGACAAAAATGGATTTAGTATGTATTTTGTTTTTTGCCTACTTTTGGTCGGTGCCTAATAAAATGTTAAAATATTCCTCTAATTCATATTTCTATTTTCTATTTATTTCTTATGAAAAACGATGACTTTGCTTAGTTTGACATTCTGTATTTGCTAAACATTCAATAAAATCCAGAAGATTCTTCGACATAAACATAGGAGATCAAATTGCCTAATGTTTTTGTACAACCTGTTAACCGACTATGACTTGCGTTTTGCCATGTAAGCAATTAATACGACGCTAAAACAAAGTGTAACCTTACTACTTTGTTGAAACTAAATGTAACCTTGTCCTCACTTTTAAGGTGTTTAGCGTTAAAAAAACTCAAATCTGCAATTGCATTATGGTAACTCTACCAGACACAAATTAAATTATTGTTCTATTTTATGTAATTTGAATAATATGAAAATATACATAGTGCCTACCTACTTGTGTGTTGTTTTTATTACAATGTATATACTTATATTTGTTTAATTTTCTTAAAATGTAATTAAAACATTCTAAAAAACTAAAATAGTCAGAAAAAGATTATACACCAGATTGGGTATAGGTATATACCAAAGTATAGGTATATTAGTGTAAAGAAATAGTCACAGCCGTACACTCTTTTCTCGAAGTTATTCAAAGCATTTTTAATTCCCTGTGTTTTTGATATCTACAACAATAAAGTACAATAAAACTTATCCAACAAACAATGAAACTTAAATGTTCTAATTCCACGTTTCCTTATCACCAGGGTATGGCGTTCACAATCGAGGAGCGCCAGGCTATGGGCATCCACGGCCTGCTGCCGCCCAGGGTCAAGAGCCAAGAGGAGCAGGTCGAGCTCTGCAAGCTGTCCATCGAGCGGTACGAGGACCCCCTCAACAAATACATCTACTTGATGTCTCTACTTGTAAGTACAGAGTACTGTTCTCTATAAAGTTAATGTGGCAAAGACCGTCCGAGGGTAAGTACTAGGGTTGCTAGATAAAAACTTGTCAAATTCGGGACAATTCCTGAACAACCAGTGTTGTATTAATGGTGGCGGAAATGTTTGTCGCCCGTAGGCTCACACTGAAATTGCATACATACATTTCAACTAAAAAGGTCGACATCCTCCTTACCCTATCATAGAATTGACATTTCAGCTGAAAAAATAGAACAAACTTGGGAAAATCCGGGACGATCTTGGATGTTCCCGGCCATCTGGCAAACCAATAAGAACGTACACCAAGAAATACGAAGAATTCTTAATGGCTTCAAGGATCATAGTCAAATACTATACATACAAACATTATTTTTCTAGTATATAAAGTCAATAAAGTCTTGTAGCCATTAGCTAGCTATTCAGAATTCTTCGTATATCGTGGTGTACGGTCTTACCCTACCGGGCGGTGTTTACCACATTGACTTTACTTTTAATGTTTTAATTCGCTTGAGGCCAAAGTTGGTAATTATTGTTCAAGGCGTGTCGTGTCTAGTCATCAGATTATACGCTTTTTTGTTAACAGTTTTTTTTCTGTAAATTTTGTTAGCGTTTATTATAGATTATAATTACAATATAAGAAGTAGCGTGTCTCTTTTCAAGTAACAAGATCAAATAAAAATATTATTATAGTATATTAGTAAACCTCTATGTATAATATGTGGGTACATAAGTGTGTTGATGTTTAGAATTTCACAAGAGATATTTTATCAGTAGTGTTGTGTTTGTGTAAAATCATGAGATTAGATAAATTGTGTAATAAGCATCAGTAAACACTCCACTTTGTAATAAAGAGTCGTTATGTTAGCATGGGGCTTTTTTCAATGAATAAAAAGAGGGTAGGTAGGTATATTTAATATGAATTGGTAATTGCTCTTTAGATGAAAGTTTGAAGAAGGCCCACGGCTGAACAAGTCTGACTAAAGTTTTTAATGTAAAAGCAAATCCGTTCTTCGATAAAGTATGTTCCCCTCCACTTAATTAACTTAATTGGGCGTTACTCAAGCGCAATTTACCTTGGTGGTACTACACTTTTTATTTGTAAAGACGTGCAATAAATAATTATATTTTATGGGCAGCTCAATTTTTAAATATCTTCAAGGTTACTTAGCTAGCTTACGTTAGATGGTAGCCTGCGGATACTCGATAATTTATTTACAAAATTATCCATACATGTACAAATCTATAACATATTTGATATTTAATGACCTAAGACCTAGAGTAAGTTGCCTACCTAAAGCAAGACACCATTATTCAGAATTCACAATATTGTAACAGTACAACACTATTTCAAGCTTTTATCTTTACGAACTTTCTAAGTCTAAACACGAAGGCAATATTTACACAAACAAACTTTTATGATACAACCAAGACGTAGAAACTTAAAGCATAAAAGCTAACAAAAGAATATCAGGCACATATCTTCTTTTAGTATATTATTCACGTGCAATTGTAGAAACAAAGTGCATAACGATGAGAAAAAATAAGAATGCGGATCCTTGATACCAAGATAATCATTATTAGTATCTAAGTATAATGAGAGTTTTGTATTTAACAATAATTAAAACATGATATGGATATTAACCTATATTTTTATAATGATTAGTTATTTAATAAGTAAATAATTATGATGCAACCAATGATCCGACGCGAACTATAATTTGAAAATATCTATTTACAAACAAATTTCAGTACGATTATACAAAAAAGTTATTGTATTATTTACAAAATATATTACCCTCATATTAAATTTACAAAAAACACATACAAAAATACATACACATTCTCATCTTAGAACTGAAGATCAGAGAAGAAGGTTCATAACCAAATTAATAAAGTAATTATCATTTAATCTTTCTCTCATAATAATACAATGACGTAATAAAATGTGTCTTTCTCCCAAAGGACCGTAACGAGCATCTATTCTACCGCTTCGTGGGCGAGAACGTGGCCGACATGATGCCCATCGTGTACACCCCTACAGTGGGCCTGGCGTGCCAGAAGTTCGGCCTGGTCTACCGCCGTCCCCGCGGACTCTTCATCACCATCCATGATAAGGGACACATCTATGATATCCTGAAGAACTGGTATGTATAACTTTTGTTTTTTAGAACCTCTGCGTATTTTTGTTTCGGGAGTGCTAATGGCAACTCTAAAGTTGTACCTAATTTAAATTTTAGGAATATACTTATTTATAAATATATTCCTAAAAAGCTATACAAAGTCCTACTTCTATGTTTAAATAAAAAAAAATGTTTAAAATAAAATAGTAAACAAATAGTTTCTAGAATAAATATGAATAAAATTTTCACCATTTAAATGTAATGAATAAGAGCAAATGCGTACCTGGAGCTAAAAATGGCCACAGAAAATTCATTTAGGTACCATCAATGGTTATGTAGAGATGACGTAATAAATACTTATATAGTATTATACAGTAGTCAGCTTGATAACTTAAATAAAGCAATGTCCTTATAAATTTTTTTACCTAATTATTTCCACTTTTGGCATTTTTAATGTTATTGTTCTGATATGAGATGCTGAATAAATACAAATAGATGTAACACATAATAATTTTAATATGCCACCGTAGGTAGGTATATTTTTTATTTTTGATAAAGTTGATAATAGGTAAAAAATCTGCACGGTAACATTAGATTAATCGCTATTGTTCAAACTCAAGTAATGTACCTACAATTTTTCCTTGAACTCTATGAGGTACACATCAGCTGATGTTTTCTCATAACATTATAATAATTAACACGGATGGCTGTTCAAGTAATAAGTTTCCTCAATAAGGTCGCTAAATTTGTGTGAAATATTGACTATTGAAATCGAAATAATTTTAATAAAAGTAGTACCAATTCAGTTCAAGATTTTTTTATTTTTTGTGGGATCATTCTTTTCGGATCTAGCGCAAAGTTATCCATAAACAACACCAGTGGAGGAAGTAGTGAAAGCTTAATTATTTCGGATTTTGATAACTAATTTTTTTTGCGGGCAAAAATTAAAGACAGAATCTTATCTGAGGATTATTAGGCACCTATCGCTTTATTTGGTATCTACTACCTAGGAATATATGTGGGAAAGCCGTTGCTTCATTCATACTTTAATACTTTACATTTAATTATATACTTATTAGCCACCATTTTTTTTAATAATTTATTTTTATGGATATTCCAGTGGTTTCTTTGATTAATCGAAACCAAGCGATAGTAGCAAACTTAATTCTTGTTTTAATAATAACAATAATCTTGTCCATCAGGCCAGAAACTGACGTCCGTGCTATCGTAGTAACAGACGGTGAGCGTATCCTGGGTCTGGGAGACTTAGGAGCTTGTGGTATGGGCATCCCCGTGGGCAAACTTTCTCTCTACACCGCGTTGGCTGGTATCAAGCCGCACCAGTGCCTGCCCATCACGCTTGGTGAGTTGTTAGTGTAATCAGTTTTAAAGGTTTTTTTTCAATGGGCCTATATTCAGGTGTTGGCTAATTTCTACGCCTTAATCTAAATCTATACCATACTGGCCGGCATCAAGTTGCACCAGTGCTTGCCTATTACTTGGTGAGTTCTTTGTGTCGTTGTTGAAGGTTTATTTCAATTGGTTTAAGGTCTTGGTTAACGTTGATATTGATTACAATGGACGAGAAGTTGGGCCATTGATTAAAGCGTTAATGATTGGATTTCCATTCATGATATAGCAAATATTCATAATTCAATGATCTTAATGAGCCTTTGAGTGCGAAACGTTTATTCTTACCTTGTTTTTAATTTGTTTAATCGTTGTAATTTATCATTACTCTACAATTTTCTGTTGTATAGAAATATATTGTGAAATAATTCCAATCTAATAAGTAATTGGTAATGATAAAATGAATGATCTTAATTTTAATTTCTGAGTGTAAATGTAATAATTTAATTTAATTTCGATTTAATTTATTCACTTATGACGAAATTATTGAATTGTAAATGCACAGAAATTTGTAAACACTTCAATTTCTAGTAATTGGGGTCCACAATTCTATATATCAACTCTCAAAACTGTCAGAGCAAGAAGAATCTTACAATTTCGACATATTCAAAATTCAAACTGTTCTTTCTCGCAGATACTTTCAAAAAGTCGTAATGCAATAATTTTTTTCGCCTTTATCTTCGCACTATGCAACATATTTGAAATTTACAAAACATTGATAACTCAAATAATTTCATTGCTCTCGCGGCTGCAAATCTTTGCAAAACTTCAACTAACCCAATCCAAAACATTCGTCCAACAGATGTGGGTACCAACAACCAGACAATGCTGGACGACCCATTATACATCGGTCTCCGTCAAAGACGTGTCCGCGGCGCCGCCTACGACGAGTTCATCGACGAGTTCATGCGCGCCGTGGTACAGCGCTTCGGCCAGAACTGCCTCATACAGTTCGAGGACTTCGCCAACGCTAACGCCTTCCGTCTGCTAGAGAAGTACCGCGGCAAGTGAGTAAAAGTGACAATTGGATAGTTGAGCTTTATGTTCTTGTTGGGTCTGGGCCCGTATTCTCTATGTCACGATACGTAACGTGCCCAAAACGGATGATGTCATATCGTACTTGTCAAACAGTCTTACCATGGCACGTTACGTCTTCTTAAAACGCTATTATGTAAACACACGTCTTGAAAACGTAAGGAATAGCATAAATAATGATATTCTTGTCTTTTTGGAGATGGCCCGATCCGTTTCTATTAACAATCTTTCAAAAAGGTTACCGGTTTATTTTTTATTAATTTCTTAATTACTTTAACGCGCCACGTAACGTGACATTTCAATTTCACAATGTCGTAGAGAATAGGGTTTAAGACAATTACGTGTTTCAACATAGAAATACGTTTTGATTTGGCATAGAGAATAAGGGCCCTGAATAGAAGGGACCGGAAAACTTTAATAAATTTTACTGATTGACTGTTCTCAACAGAAAAAAAATCATTCTGAAACGATAACAAGTGTCAATAAGTTAGTTATACTTACTACCTACCTAATTATGGAAAATACCCATTAGAGAAATTTTAAATTCAAATATATTCAAATCGGCTTCTACAAACATTTTTCTATCGTCATTTTATAAACAGCTGTAAATCAATTGTACTTTAAATACCAACAAGAGACGATAACATTAAAAAAACTGATATTCGAGCCTCGTGCGATCGTCCTTTTTAAGATATAGTATGATCTTTTTAAAAAATGTATTCATTTAATATTAGGGGTCGTTCAAGTATTACATAACGTAATTTTTTAATATTTTAGACACCCCCTCCCCCACATGTAACGCACAGTAAAGTTGTTCTGTACCCCTCCACCTAGACGTTACGTAACATTTTACCAAAATTTTTAGGTGAAAATGGTCACTAAAATAATTTTCGAGACCATTTTCAT
>DVVJ01001671.1:0-10902 GCA_018234505.1 Junonia neildi neildi
CGGCTATTTTACGGGATTTTGCTTGTTTCATACTTTTTAGTAGTCGGGTATTAGTTTTTGATCTTATTTTTATTTACATAATTTTGTAGTTTTGATACCGATTAGAAGTCTTATAAAATCCATAAAAAATTTTTTATAAATTCTACATACATACGTACAGGCCACAAGCAAATGCTAGTAATATCTATATATTCAAAATGTACTAGTAAAGCACTTTCAAACGATACCAAACATGGTATTTTTATCTTAACTTTATTTTTTTACTCTGTATGTTTTGTCTGCTAGAGGGCGCCACATTAGATTTTGTGAAACCCTCATATAGCCTATAATCAGCGGACAATTAAGACGCTTTCAATGATATGTAATTTGTCAAATTCTGATAAGTAGTTTAGAAGTTATGAGGGAACAGATAAACATACATACATACATACATACATACATACATACATGCATACATACATACAGACATAGACAGGCTAATTGCCGAGGTTTCTTAAAAAAAATTAAGTCTGTAACCTTTACAGTTTTTTTTAATTAACATTTTTGTGGAACTCTATACAAGATTTTGAAAAAATACTAAAATCGACATAACTTTTAAACTACAAAAATCGGATTAGATCTTTTGGGGTCAGAAGATGGCAAAAGACCCCTGTTTGATTTGATCCACACTTTCTGGGACACCCTGTCTATGTACATATAACGATATTAATGTTGTAATTAATGAGACACGCTTCATTTAGCCACAATATAATATGAACAGAGATGGCCTTGAAAATAATATTGCGTAACTATCACAGTTCATAAAAGGTATGTAAATAAAATATAGCCTAGAGTCCGGTTAAAGTAGACTAAAAATAGCAGTGATTTTGCAATAATTCGCACCGGAATCGGTACGGTACCATGATAATTAAACTCTAAAAAATCTTATTGTTCCGACACCTGTAGGGCTATTCCGACCAAAAATCGAGACTCACTCAAGCGAAATTTTCACATTTCACTCACACATTTTAATATGATGCGACACCTAGTCGTACTAAAGTATTTGTTATTTTTGACATAAATATATGCATTGGGTATCCTGTAGCAAGTTTTTAACAATTCAAATTTGACAGACCGAATGAGCGACATTATTAATTCACTAGAGTGAGTTTCGATTTTTTGGTCGGTATAGCCCTACTGAAACAGAAGATCACAAAGCGGGTGTTACGCGATTTTTAGTAAAACGATAATTTTTTAAGTTACTATGAAAATATACCTAACAAATATTGTGATGTGTGCAAGTTTTTGAACGTCTAAATTGTCCGGACTATTGTAATTATATCGATATCTATTATATATAGACATCTTATTTTAAATTACTATAAAGTTTCAAATTAAACCTAAGTACCCAGTAAGCAGGTAATTTTTTCATGAGTAGTTAGATTTGTTTCAACAAAAATCCCTCTCCACATTTATAATATTAATGGGTTACTACAATAAGGGTGTGTTTAGACTAAATTAACTTGGAGCGAGCGAGAATTCTAAAATAACATTTCAATCTTTTTATCAGAAAGAATAACGAAAGCATACTCTCTCTGCTGTGACATGTTTGACACAAAAATATTTTAATCAAATGGGTCTAGAACTGTGTAAGTCTGTACCCTAAGAAACAAGTTTGTAAAATGATAGGTAGCTGTAATTAAAATTCAACGATTTTCTAATTAATAATTTAAGTGTACCTAAAGGAAAATATCGTAGAAAATATTTCTAAACAAATTACAACCTCGTGAAAATTATCCAGGGATTTAATAAATATCAATTTTTAATACGTATTTTATTACAGAAGCCAAATTTGTTACATTCTGTAATTTTCCAATATTTATGTTCTTAAAAACGTATTTTGTTATTAGATATTCCTTTATACTTTTTCTCGGCTTTTTTATTCCCTAAGTGCTCAAGTAACGGTTATCGTATATTTTCTTTTCCTATTCAAAAAATAAAGTTAAAAATTCAAAGATTAACATTATATTTACCGAAAATTTTAGTATGCTTCCTATATCCTACATAATAACTTTTTCACAAAAAATAAACCGACTTCAAAAGTAAACCAAAAAGCTAAATATAATAATACCTAACCTTACCAATGGTAATAAGACACACAACTTCTGACGCTTAAAATTTCATTAGCAGTTGTCATTAATGAATGGCATTTGTGGTGTATTGTGTAATTCGAATGTGATGTTCCGGCTTTAAAAAATGATTGAATGATGTGCCGGATTAGAAAAGAAAACGTAGCACAGAACTTTACTGTGACAAAAAAATTTGTTGCAGTGGTCAGTGAGTTCAATCTCACATAACCCGACCTCCCCCCGAGAAGTCCCGGTATCTATGAAAATTTAACCTGCGTCAACAAAAAGGTTAATATGTAGTTAATGGTACTAATGAAGCGCTAGTATGTAGTTACGGGTTCGATAAAAACTAACATATTGTCCATATACGTATGTATATAGATGTTCGTTTGTTTACGATTTAGTACTTTTGATGTCTCTATTTCCGGTATCCTGATTACGTGGATGCGTTTATTTATTTATTTCTTTTATGTTTTATAGCTTGCAGATTTGTATTATAAGGAAAACTGCAAATATTACAAATGTCTCAACGTAAATTTTTGAAATTTAGCGAATGTTTTAAACATTTTCGTTTTGAAAGTGATATTTTTTCATAAGTTAATACTCTTTTATAAACTAGTGGAACAAATAAACTGCTCACAATCTCTAACGCAATGAAAACTAAAACTTATCTTTTTCGTATTTTTCCGATAACTCTCTAAGTATCAAAGTCATATCAGTCGTAGTCATAGTCGTATCAAAATCTTCACGGAAACAAATTAAATCTAAATAAACAACAGCTTAGTCATTTCTATAGCGGTTTTGCAAAAAAATATTTTCCAGGTCCGTAGAGCAAAATGTTACCAATAAAATTAAAATTTTCTTTTTCGTCACGCTTTTGACCCGAATTACGCCAAATCTAATGTTTACAAATTTTATTGGTCTCATTTCATCAAAAATCTAAAACTAGATACTCCACGATTTCTAACGTTGCATTTATGACTCCAATACAACCATTTTTAACATAAAAACACCTATCTGAAAAACGGAAAAAATTGCGACGATTATTTTGATACTTTATTTTTTTTCCACTAGTTTATATTATTTACAGTTTTTTGTAACCGAAATAATTTTAGCACCTATTAATAATGAAAGAAAAGTCAGATTTCAGTAATTTTTTTTGTTATTCAATTGGACTAACTTAAGTTATAAATTAAATGGATAGTCAAAGTTTTATTGAAATCAAAAATAAAAACAAAGATATACTCGTATGTAAACAAAAATCCTGCCAAGGTAGGGTCACCTAATTCCGAAATATTAAAAAAAAACGGGTTAGTCCATGAATTCATTTTTTTTCCAGATAGATTCATAAATATTACACCTTTCTAGAATAAAATAAATTAATTTATAGATGAAGACGTTTTTTAATGCTTCGGAATCAGGCGCACTTGCCTTAAATAGCGCTTTAAAAATAATAATAGTTATCATAACACTTACTTGATAAAACTCCACCCGCAAAACAAACGAAATAAATGAATACCGGTAGATACATCGTGTCCGTCTGCTATCGATTGAAAAACAATTCTGCTATGAGAAAACTGATCATACGTAACTTATAAATGATTCATGTATGGATAAGCGCGAAAAATGTATAGTATAAAGGTTCCGTAACATATCTTATATTTTTATTGAAATTTATTTTATTGCAAACTCTTATTTATAGTATATTTTTACATAGCACACGTCTGTATGTTTATCCATGAAAATTTTGTATATCATATTTCGGATTATAATACGGTTGCCACTAACAAATCATTTTCGTCAGCCAATCTCAGTCCACTGCTGGACGTAGGCCTCCCCAAGTGTGCGCGAAACGTCCCGGTCCTCCGCAACCCTCATCCAGCCCGCTCCGGCAATCTTGCGTATGTCGTCAGTCCAGCGGACAGGAGGGCGTTCTATATTACTAAGTACATAATATTTGATAGCGTGTAAAGTCAGAGCGAGTTTCTAGTGAAGCATTTTTATTTATTTATGTAAATTATGTTTGAGTGTACGCGATCAAGCCGATGAAGGTGACGGTAGTTCAAGTTCAAACTTAAGGCTAAATCAGAAAATGCATTTTATTAACATAATAACGCAATGCATTAGCATGACATCTTTATTATCTTAATAAATCGTTTTATTATGATTATTATATTTCTCTATATTATAACAAATGCTTTTGCTAAACTCGCATCAAGTTTTTATTTAGATAACGATATGTTTACACAATTACTCCTAATTGTTGAATAAAATACATTTATTTGTACAATTATAATATGTATAAAGTATTTACATTCAAGGGTATGTGTGATGGTTGAATGAATGTCGGTTGCCTTTGTTTTTCTAAGGTTTGTTTTAAGGAAGTCTTCAAAGGTATGCAGGAAGGTCATATTACGACCGACTACCTATATCATTTAAATCGTAACTAGTTTTATTTTGACCTACGCCTATATATTAACCAAATCAACTATTAATATCTATTTCATGATGGAGACTTACACATTGTGCATTGATGTGCATTTACACCAGACGAGCGATAGCTCGTTATAGTCCCATTCGATCTAATTCTTTTAGTGTTAGCAATTATAGCGTATTTTTCCATTGTTCCGCCAAATAGACAGACATTCTTGGAATGCTCGCTCGCTAATAATAATAATAATATACTTTTATTGACATTTCGAAAAAAAATTTACGCAATGCAAGCAGACTAACAAGCAAAAGCTAATAAATGTAATTTTATATGTATACTTATTATCAATATTATGTTATTCTGAACAGTTACTACTAATACTCGTATGTCTTGTTTAACCCAAGATCAAGGCCGTATTATTTGCGTGTCAAGCACAAGTACTATTATTATCTAATTGCACCTAATTTGTTCCTAGTAAATTATTAAAACTAGTATGATTAAAATAATCTTCGGTTTCCTATTTTTTCACATTTAATAGATTTCTTTATCTAATTATTTTAATCACAAATAACAAAAAAAATATTTTTATTTAAGATTTTTACGGAACCCGACAAATATAAATGTAAGGTTAAAAAATGATTGATTGATTACGATTACGATTCTATGAACTTCTTAATATTATTATGTTGTGTATTTATAGTAATGAATCTTAAATATTGTAGATATTTTTCGTAAATAATAATAAAAAAAAAAACATTACTGTTGCCAACTTGCCATGTTTAACGAGTTGTAATAGTTAACGATTTACTTTATTTTATAATATTTCTACTTTTTGTCAATTTGGCTCTAATAATATCTCATGGATACGCTAACAGGCTGGACTTATTAACACTTATTATTATATTATTTAACTTTTTGTCACTTTAATGTTAAGCATATGATGAATATTAGACTATGATAAAAACGTAGGGGCCCCTCTGAAATCCTACCTATAGCAAAGCATATTTTTTATACTTTGGTAAATCATGAGCTCGGCGTTCGCTGATGAAGCCGCCACGACTGGTTATTGATTGTCAAAATCTCCAGCTTTACGATTATAGTAAGTCGACGCAATCCACACTTAGTATAGAGAGAAGTATTACAGCAATAGTTAATGGGCCCCACTTTTTAGGGTTCCGTAGTAAAAAACTGAACCCTTATAATTTCGCCATGTCCGTCAGTCTGTCTGTCTGTCTGTCCGCGGCTTTGCTCCGAGACCCTTAATACCAGAAATGTATAATTTGGTATGAGTATACATATGAGTTACGCCGAGAAAGTCGTACAATAAAATCTTAAAAAATATTTTTTTTCTTCCCTATGTGTAAGAGAGACCAATTTTTTTTTCATTTATCCCATATTGTGAGGTATCGTAGGATAGGTCTTTTAAAAATATTATAGGCGTGGAAAAATCATTTTTCTGAACAACGAACAGTTTCCGAAATATTAAGCTTTGAAGTGTCCATTTTTCTTAGAGTCAAGTATCCCCCGCCTTCTACCCACTAAAGTGCTGCTTATAAAAATATGCTTCGAAAAATTCGTGATAGTAGTACATATAATGAATTTAAAAGGAAAATTGTCACGGGTATGTAGGCTTTTTTGGTTAGTTATATACGATCAAAGTTAAAATAAATATTTCACTTGTTAAAGCATCACATTATGTAAATATTAATAATTTTAAATTAATATATAAGTTTTAATTAATAAATAAATAAGTAATAAATAAGTTTAAATTAAAATATAATATAAAATAAGGTATAAAACAATGTGTCAATAAAACATGTCGCGAGTCATTCTGAATCGCGCTTATGAAGTTTTCAACCAAATCTTCATAGATGTCATATGCGCTAAGCAACCGCGACTCATGTCTGAATCGCGCAAACGTTGTCGATTCACTGTGCAAATGTATAATCGCGTAGTTTAAGTAGATTTTATTGGATTTTTGAATACATGTCGATTTGTTGAATCTTACTCAAATTTCAATAAATATTAATAAGATTAACATGTAAGTTGTAAAGAAAGTTAGTTTCATGCATTAAATTAATGAAGTTTGTATAATATTATAATGGAAACTACGGAACCCTTCATGCGCGTGTCTCATTGTTATTATTATTTTTTTTATATATTGTATGGGCATGTAAGATAATTATTAGGTTGAAAACGCATTTTGGTTTCTATTGTTTTCTGAGAGACAGTGAGGTATAAAGAGAGTAGAGTAATTATTTATAAATTATGTGTACTATACATTTCAAGTGCTAAATTTGTTTTTAAATTCATTTCGAGCACGGCGGTGAAAAAAGACATCGTGAGTAAACCTGCATGTGCCGAAAGAAATTTTGACACATGCATATCCACTAACCCGCAGTGGTGCAGCGTGCTGGAATTAGCTCCAAAACCTTCTCCCGTATAAGAGAGAAGTGGCCTATGCCCAGCAGTAGAATATGAACAGGTTGTTACTTTATTTTACTTTACACTATAAATATGTAATATAAATATGGTTCAACTAGCTGCACCCTGCGGTGCTACCCGCGGTTTGTGAGGTAATTTTATTAAATATTTATTGAACTTGAAATATAATTTGCAGAATTGGCAATCAGCTCAGAATTACCAACCAAAATTATATAAAAATTATATGAATTCATTGCTCAATACATATGCGGCAATCTTATGTTTTATAGTCTTCTATAATAGTTAACACATAACGATACAAGTTGATTAATATTTCAAAAGCATTTTTTTATAAATAAAACAGTCTAAGGCTGGGTTAACTTAAAATATATGTACGTAGATGTACATATATCAAAAGTAGTCTATGTTTTCTTCCAGGACGTCATCTTCCTGTATATCAAATTTTATCAAAATCGATTCTGCTATTTGAACGTGAAAAATTAACAAACGTGGGCCCTCAAAAACATTCGCACTTACTATATGTGGTGACTAATACGTAAAATTCACACTTCCAAAATAATCGATAAATAATACCGAAATAATTATGATGTGATGGTACCAAAAAAGTTTTGACGGAAAGGTACTTACCTCTATCGTCAAAACTACATACAAATTCAAATTTAAATTCAAAATCATTTTATTCATAAAGACAAAATTAAAAATTTTGGAAAAACCCACAACGTATGTCCCTTTAAAAATCATCGAACAAGTGTAAATTTGAAAAATTTATTAAACCCCCGACATCGTATTCAATACCACATGAGGACCTTAAATTTTTGAGAGATTTTTTTTTATAAATTATTTATATTTTCTAATAATACACACAGACACACATCCATAAACAAACATGATCGAGTTACTCTCAATAAGCCCTTTCATTTGATACCCATATTGTAGAAATGCATCAAAATAATTATTCTGCTATCTGGGATAGTCCGCCATTTTAGGTTTAGAATGACGTCATATTACTTTTCGAGTTACTCTCTAGAAGACCTTTCATTTGATACCCATATTGTAGAAATGCATTAAAAATAACTATCCCGCTAGCTTGGATGGCCCGCCATCTTGGATTTAGAATGACGTCTTATTACTTTTCGAATTACTCTCAACAAGTCCTTTCATTTGGTACCCATATTATGGAAATGCAATAAATATAACTATTCTACTAGGTTGGATAGTCCACCATATTGAATTTAGAATGACGTCACGCATTTTATCGTATATTGTCATCCAAACTAAATATGTATGCAAAATTTTAGCTTAATCGGTTGAAGATATCTGTTTCAAAATTGAGTAGCAAAAATCGACCCCAGAAAACTACATTCACATATTGCAGGATAATTTCGAAACGGCTAAACCGATTTTGATATAACATATCTAAGAACCACCGCTAGAAAACACACTTTCAAATAAAAGGACTGAATCCAAATCAGTTCACCCGTTTAGGTGCTACGGTGCCACAGAAAGACACACAGACACACAGACAAATATAGCGGTCAAACTTATAACACCCCTCTTTTTTGGTCGGGGGTTAACAAAAGATAGTATTATGGTTTATAATGTAAAACTAATTACCTGGGGTTCAGAATATTTTTGTGCTTTTAAAAGATAGCTGAGAAATTATTTTTATTAAATACCTCCACTCTTACACACTCCACAATATGAATTTACAAGAAATTTTTTTTTTTTAGAAAAGATTTTGAAGCAACTGAGTTATCTTAAATTATTGTTATGTAAATATTTTTTGTTGTAACTCGTTAAATATAAAATCCTACTTAGCCGTGAAAATTTTCCGTTTTCGTTCATTAGGTATTTGTACTACTGTTTTGATTTTTTTAACATTTTTAAAAGCAGCAGTTTAGTGGGTAAGGGACACTTGATTCCAAGAAAAATTGAAACTTTAAGGCTAACATTTCGGAAACAGTTTCTTGTTCGGAAAATGGTTTTCCCCACCTTTATTATTTTTAATCAGCTTAACCAATGATATCCCACACTATTGGATGATTTTTTTTTTGTTTTCTTTTCAAATAGTTGAGACTTTCCAAAACATAAAAATAATTAAAGTTATTATTGTACGACTTTCTCGGCGTGATTCATTTTTATATTCGTGTCAAATTACAGCTTTCTAGTATTAATGATCTCAGAGCTAAGCCGTGGACAGACAGACAAATAGACGGACATGGCGAAACTATAAGGGTTCTGTTTTGACTATGAATTAACACTTGCCTCTTGTAATTATAAAATGTTTTAAGATGTCTTTAAAACTTTCAATTTAGGATTATCCCTTTGGTAGTTAATAAATTAATTTGTTGTTGAATTTACTTTAAACTTAAGTAATTTTAAAAGTGACAAACTGTTAACAAAGTGACTGACAAAGGATAATCATATCTAATATTTAATTAATTTAAAGTATCCTTAGAAGTAAAGGTTTGAAATTTTCTATTTACATATTTATCTCAAAAATATCTTTATCTTAGGGCTATACAGCTTTTAGGTCATTGATCTTTTAAAAAGATTATTGAAATGAACAGAATATTAATTATTTTTTCTAAATTTAGTGTAAAGAGAAAGTATTTGTATATACGAGTGTGTAATGATTAAACTATTATTAGTTTCACGATTCGTTATCAATGTTACATTATCCCTGATTAAGATAGGTTTTTTTAGGGTGTGCAAGGCGTTATTTAATTGCTCTTATATTTTAGGTTCAAAAGTAAAAATGGCTGTGTGTCTATTACGCTTAGTTTTCGTGTATATTGTAATTTTACGCGTGTGTTTAACAAAAACTTTGGTCACCTTTTTATTGCTTAAAATAAAACTTGGAGACGGCAAAATGTATATGCATCAGTGCATGAGCCAAGCGATGTTAAAAAACGTGCTGGGTTAAGTCTAAGGATGTTACATAAATGTATTTAAAAATCTAAATAGACACTGAACCTTGCAATGACAATAAACTGATTTTTACAGGCATGTAATACCGGTAAAGTGATGTTGCTGACGATATTGTGGAATCACTTGTTGGTATAATCGAGAATAATCCATTTTATTTTCGCATCGCTATTAATCAGAAATACCTTACCTACCTAGCGCAAGACCTAGATTTGTTATAGGCATGTTTTGCGAGGCCCTAGAGTGTTGGCTAAAAAGATCATCATACGTATAAAAATCCGAAAACTATCAAAGGCGTGCGGCTCTTCCGGCTACGAGGCCGTAAGCGATGACCCATGTCATTCACGCCCTTCCACCGCCTCAACCCATGCATTAACAAGGATTTACCCATTTTAAGGCTAATTTAAAAAGACTTTTTGACATTCCCTAACATTCATATACAATTCCCTAAAAGACAAACACTCCAAATGGAAAACAACTCTCATATAATAATAATAGTGCTGTAAATCTTTCTGGATTTCTTAAGTTATTTTATATTCCACATAACATTGAATAATATTCTTGCTAATGGAGAAATATTAGCAGTCATATAAAGTAAAGGATTTTTGTATTCATCTTGGCAGACATCCAAAACAGAATAGTGACAAACTTCGCGTGATGTTGGATTATTTGTTGCGAAATCACGTTGAATAAATTATCCATTTTAGTTTAGCTTGAATACAAGAAAAAAACAAAAAGAAAAACGCCTTTAATCGTTTTATTGATAAACAGTTTCGTCGCCACTCAGCTATTCCATATTTATTTATTTTGCGTAAATAAACCTTTTTAACCCATCTTACCACTTCAGGGGTAGAATTATGTAAAATACTTTTTGTGGCTCTGCACAGAATACATGTATATAAATTACTGATAAATTTAGATTTTCCTAGATGTTAGGATCTAGAGACAGTTTGGTTACAAGTCATCATGTAAATCTTTTTTTTGGATGGG
>DVVJ01001672.1:0-10902 GCA_018234505.1 Junonia neildi neildi
TCACTGATTATACCAAAATCATTAAAATAATGAAAAAAATGAACAATTGAGTTTAGTATATGCCACAATCTTAGACGTCTCCAAAAACATTCAGGCAAATTCCTGCCATGATCCTTTAGCACTTGAAAATCCAGCGGTGCTAGCCTGGTTTTGAACCCGCGACCTTTGGTATAGATCCACGTGTTCGCACCACTAGGCCATCTCGGCTCTTATACTTTAACTGATATTACGCTTTATTTAAATTATAATGGCCTATTGTCAATAGCTCATGACCAATTAAAAAGTATTGTTTTTTCCGATGCAAGGCTGTTAATAGTTGAGGAGTTCTCCTGGTTCTCCATCATCAGCTAGACTTCATCATATGCATGTTGATTAACATCAATTGCTTAACGACTATCTTAAAGAAATGGAACCAAACCCGTAAAATAGTTACTTTTTATTAAGTTCTGATCAATATATGTGGTCTTCATCATCAGTTCCACTTCATCAAATCTTACTTTTCGTAAGCAAATGACCAAGGCACTTTGAAAAAAACCGAAATTACTATAAGTATGCTTATAAAATTTAAGAAGATTTCTCCAGGATCCCATCATCGGACCCTAATATCATCAAGGTACAATTTCAGGAGTATCTTCTTTCTAATTAAAAAAAAATCATGAAAATCGGTTCATAAATGGCGAAGTAATCGGCGAATAAATATAAAAAAAATATATCGATCGAATTGAGAACACTCCTTTTTTTGAAGTCGCTTTATAAAGAGAAAACCTTTGTCTGTTTGATTGTAATGAAAAGGCTCAAAAAATACTGCAGCTTTTTGAAACATTTTGAACTCCTTAAAATATTCGGGCTTTACGGACACAAGGTGTAAAAAATCAACCAGAAAAGTTAATTCTTTTGCATACGCTGTCTAAACTATCAAAGATAGAACCATGAAATGTTACAATTAACTGTAGATTTTATTATAAATATCCACAAAAAAGTCCGCGACATAATATACTTATCTAAGTCAAGTGAGGCACAACATCGATTTGTTTAACAATCTTGAATTTTTTGGACCATCTTTAAACGCATTTATTTTATTCATGCTAATCCTAATCAAAATAAATTATTTCATCATTAAGCACAGTTTATGAAGATATTTTTTTAGGTATGAAATTATGGCGAAATTAAAATATTACGATTTCTGCTGCACGGTCACGTCAGCCAGGAAACGTTACCAGGGGTGCGAGAGAGTTTAGATCCATGAGTAAGGTACTTTTGAGATACGCATTCTAGTCAGAAATCCGAAATCTATGCGTATGAAGTCGCAGCAGAAGCTAGTTAAAGATAATTTGGTGAAGCAATGGTTGTTGTGAAATTAAAAAATTGGTATATAATTATTTATCTCTCAAATCGATTACGTGTCCATAAGATAATAATTGAGAATATATAAATCAAAAACAAATCACTGCAAATGAGTCTATTTCATTGCTACAAGTGAGTACGCTTTAGAAGATAACATATTTTGTAATATTTTAATTATTAAGCATTTTGTTATTTTTATTTGAGTCTTAGTTGTGTATTTACCTAAATGAAGTGATAAAAATAATTAAAGTGAAGTGAAAGTGAGTGAAAATTACTAAAATTAATAAATAATTGATTTTTTCAGAAAAACATGATGAAAGTCCTCCTTGTATTCGCTGTCTGTGTCGCCGCGGCTACGGCCCGCTTTATTGTCCCTAATGCAGCTGTTCAAGAGGCGGCTGAAATCCAGCAAATATTGGACATGATCAACCACCCTAACACCGATCCAGCCACTGGTGCCGCCCTCCAACAATCGCTCGATGAACTCTTCGGCGCTAAGCCTCAAGAAGACTTCAAGAACGAATACGAACCTATCTCTGTGGATCCCGCTATCGTTGACCCCGTCGTTGTTCCTCCTCACATTCACATCATCGTCAACATCCCGTCCGTAGCTGTCGACCCCTCTCCCGTGCAATTCGTGGATTTCATTCCTATCGTCGTTAAACCTGGTTTCGAAACTGTTGAAGCTGTCCCAGAGGTCGAGCCTTCTCCCGTAAATATCGTAGAAGAACCCGAGGTCGAACCCTCTCCTGTGATCATTGTAGATCAACTAGAACCCGTAGAAGAGCCTAAGGAAATTGCAGAACTACCCAGGGTCGATGCTTCGCCCGTGTTCTTTGTAGAACTACCAGAGCCCGTAGAAGAATCTGAAGTCGATCCCTCTCCCGTTTCCATCGCAGAACAACCAGAGCCCATAGATGAAATTAAGGAAATCGTAGGAGAACAAGAGGTCGATGTGTCTCCCGTTTTCGTCGCCGAAGAACCTAAGGTCGAACCCTCTCCCGTGTCCTTTGTAGAAATACCTGAGCCTGTAGAAGAAGCCAAGGTTGACCCTTCGCCTGTTGTTGTCGTCGAAGAGGCTGAGGTCCCTGAACCCATCGCAGTAAGCCCTGTAGTCGTCCCTGAACCCATCGCAGTAAGCCCTGTAGTCTTCCCTGAACCCATCGCAGTAAGCCCTGTAGTCGTCCCTGAACCCGTCTATCTTCCCGGAAACCTTAACTAATTAAATATGTACTACAATAATAAAATAACTTACACATAATAAACATGCTATATCATTTTTTTATTTTCATATTTGTTTTGTTGATAAATATAAAGTAAATACAAGTATAGGCAAAAATATTGTGTTTGAATTTAAATGAATTTATAAATTATATAGTAAATAAAAATAATAAATTTAAGTTAAATGAATTTTAATGAATAATAATGACTTTCATAAAAATAAGCAATAAATATAAATTGTTTTATTTGTAATCAAATAATAATCCTTATCAAAATAAATGTCATCACGAATGTAATCATAATCCGTAGATAAGAATTTCCATTGTGCTTCGCAATTTAATCATGATAAAACATATTAGAAATAATTTCAGATACAACAAGGTGCTTGAAAAAAATTGTAAAAAAAATACTTATAAAATGTATGTAACGTAATTTACGTTTTTACGCGTAAACATTCAGCGGTACTGAAGACTCTATAGGTTTCGAAACTATATAGGGTTAGACTCTGTCTATTTTAATAGTAATAAAAAGATGAATTTATATGTCAATACACACGAATTACGAATCAGTAAACCCCAACTCTATGGAATAGGGGAACCCGTGATGCTAAATATGGGCTTATTTGAGCGTCGTGATGGGATATAGGACTATAGGATTTTGCATATTACATGCTAATAAATAACTTTTTACAAAAAATTAGACTTCAAAAGTGAAATAAAAAGTCATGAATAACATATCCTTCTACAAAATATTGAAGTCGGTGCCAAGCAGGTAAAATGTTTACGTCGGTGCTAAGTAATTTTTATTAGACGTCGTGTAAATGTGGGGTACATTTACACGACGTGGTATGCTCGTCTAATAAAACACCGGTCGCGTACAAACGCGTCGTGAGTGCGATCCTGCCGACCTCCGACGCCTGTATGCGAAGGAAGCGACGAGTCACCTTCCGACTTATACAGGTGCTGACCGGTCACGGTTGCTTTGGAGAGTACCTGTGTAGGATCGGACGCGAGGCCACAGTGGTTTGCCACCATTGCGGGGTGGACCAAGACACTGCCCAACACATGCTGGAGACGTGTCCCGCGTGGACTGCGGAGAGGCAGGTCTTAGTCCAGGAAATCGGGCGAAATCTCTAGCTGCGAGCAGTGGTGTCGGCGATGCTTCGCAGAGAATCGGCGTGAGAGGCCGTAGTCAACTCTGAAACATCATGGTCCAGAAGGAGACTGCGGGGCGGGCTCGGGATCCCGCCTGGCGGAGGCGACCTGCGGATCGTCTCCTCGGCCTCCAACCCCAGTGCCTGGGGCGGAATAAATAGGGGTCTACCTCCAGCCGTAGGTGCGTGAGATGGGGGGGTCTCACACATTTCATACGGCCAAGAGGAGGACCGCAATCCGGTATGGCCCCGGACTGCCGGTGTATGCACCAGCGAGGGGTATGGGGAGGGCGAGACCATTCTTCACCCTCCTGAGACGTGCTTTGCAAGCCACGAGCGGAGCAACGCACGGGAGAGGCCGCGAACTTGCTGCGAAAGCGATCCCGTAGCCTCTCCGTTTTCCGTGCTATGGCGGTCATCGCAGGGGGTTTTAGTGAGTACAATCTCCCCCAGGAGTTGGGTATTTATGAAGATTTACCCAAATAAATAAATGAAAGGGTATTTTACAGGGTGCAAGGTTTTCCAATTCAAAAGTCCCCGCTTAGGCTCCTCTACTACTACATTACGGCAGGCAAATTTAATAAATCCTATGTTCACAAGTGATAGTGTAGCTTTCCCAATTGTAAAAGAATTTTTCAAATCGGTTCATTAGATTCGGAGCCTATTCAGATCAATAAACAAACAGTAAAAAATAAAAGAGGAAACGATAAAAGGAAGGAAAGGAAATCGGTGTTTTTTAATTGGTGTTGATTATTTGTAAGATGGCAGATTCAACGACATTAAGGTTTAATTCCTGGACACGGGACAAGACTGGAAATTCCGGGACATTTCCGGATTGCCCGGCCTGGCAACTCTACCTACATTACGATTGTCGCTACTAAAATAGAATAAAACAATTTTATTGTATTGAAGCCACGATTTAATCGTAGCCTAACGTAGCTTGCAAATGTTGTTAAAGGCAACAAACGGGGTTGCCAGGGCCCGTATTCTCTATGTCACAATACGTAACGTGCCCAAAATGGATGACGTCATATCGTACTTGTCAAACAATCTTACCATGGCACGTTACGTCTTCTTAAAACGGTATTTTGCCAAACGTTAAGCACACGTCTTGAAAACGTAAGGAATAGCATAGATAATGATATTCTTGTCTTTTTGGAGATGGCACCATCCGTTTCTATTAACAATCTTTAAAAAAAGATTACCGGTTTATTTTTTATTAATTTCATAATTACATATTTGACAGCATGGAACGCGCCACGTAACGTGACATTTCAATTTCACAATGTCATAGAGAATACGGTTTTATGACAAAGTGTTTCAACATAGAAATACGTTTTTATTTGGCATAGAGAATAAGGGCCCTGATTTGTTTACCTATACTCTCAAAACAGGTATAGACATCAATATTGCTTAAAAGCTCACCACATCTATATTATCTAATATCTTTACTGAAAAGTGCACATTTTCTTCCAGACGCGACGAGCTAGTCTCACAGTATTACTCAGAAGTGAAAGCACGAGTAGAACCGTTAATCTAAAAGGGCGTCGCCACCGTGATAATAGTTCTCAATCTTGACTAGCAAAGCAAATCTGCTGGGATCGTTGCGTTTGCACTTTAAAATAACTTTCTGCGAAAGATATCTTAAGTTTCATTCCAGTCATTGAGCTCAGTTATTAGATAGACGCATTTACTGTCGATGCTGTTACTAAGCTATCAGCAGACCCTAAAGCCATTAGTCCGAGGCAAACTATCGAAAGTATTCACTTCTTTGAAGGTTCAGAATTTTCCTCGTAATGTTGTCAAATGGCATTTTTATTTTATTTTTTATGAAGATAGTTTGTAAAGATAGATAGACCTTGTCGTAAATTGCATGCTTTACTGTAGTCTGCACACATTTTAATGCAATTTTAAAGCTTTTATTATGTTTACGTTATGAAAATAGTGCCTTGCAACGCGAACAAAAAACTGGTTTTTGATTTGCTGAACGTAAATCACCGTACCTACCATAACAAAAGATCTTCTTCTACGAAACTATCATATTACATAGTTTACATAAATATTTGTTTGTGAATAGAATAAATTCAACGCACGTTTTATCGCTTGTAAACATTTCGAATTTCGATTTAGAGGATAATATTTGCTCCGCTCACAATCCAGAATCTCCGTAACAAATTAATGAGGGAGTCAGTCATGTGTCAGCTAGACAGCCCTCATTGCTGAGTGACGTTACACGTTTGTGGTTGACACTGTCGCCTAATACTCTCGCTTGATAAGTACAAAATACAAATACCGTTTCGCGAGTCACGTCACAGGGAAACGCAACGTCACAAGTATAAAGATTTCGAAGGATTTCTGTTATGACACATAATACACTTTTTGGCACGTAAGTACTTCTTGTAACGTTTTCGGCTTCAAAATATTTTGATAAGTTGTTTTAATTGAATATTAATCTAAATCTCATCGCTTCTTCCTTTAAATTGTATTTATTGTAAAAACGTTAAAAGCAATTTTACAAAAACCGAACTTAGTGCGTGCACGCAGATTGATTCCTGTTTCCGAAGAGGCAATTATGGAGCTGATGCAATTTTACGTTGCCATCGATAGCAGACCTGTTTATTGTGGAGGTTAATGTCCTTCAACAATTTGGCATTAATTTTACTATACATAGGTACATATTTTTAGTATAATGAGAGGGTCATCATGATTAAAATATTAGTTATAATATTATATGTAATTAATAATAAATTATTTATTAGCAGTTAAGTGCTTGTTAAGTGTTACCTACATTTTGCGATGCAGTTTTAGAGCATAGATAATAATTAATTAATACTTGTTGATATTGCGCAAATTATAAACGCCAGACAATTACATTGTGCAAATAAAAATGTTATAAGCTGACAAATTTTGTACATTTTTACGTCAGAATCTATTATATTTTAAAATTGAAATTAATTTTTAGTAGTAACAGTCTTACTATAAATCTTGTTACATTGTCTCTCGTAGACCTGTTGAACGTTTTACTTAATGGACTGTGCACTAACATAACTACATTGCATTGGCTTAATAAGTTAACTTCAGCATCTATTCAATCTATTTCCAACAACTTTAGAGGACAATGTAAAACCTCAGTGTTTACCATACTTAAATAAGTAATAATTGTTATGTGATTTTTTTAAAGAAATTCATTTAGAATAATTTACGTGTAGATTTCATTAATTATACTTTGTAATAAAACGCTATTTACGTAAATAAATTATTGAATCTTTTCGGGGATCGGTTCGACCGGAGTGATACCACGGTCTCACAGAGAACCGGCGTAAAATGACGCTTGGATCGTGTTTCGCCGCGTGAGTGAGGTTACCGGAGGCCTAATTCCCAAAACCCTTCCCTGTCCATTTCCCATCTATTCCCCCTCCATTTCCCGTAAAAGGCAACGCACTTTGTGGCACCTCTGGTGCTACAAGTGTCAATGGGCGGTAGCATTCACTTTCCATCAGGTGATCTGTCAGCTTGTTTGCCCCTTGTCCTATAAAAAAAATAATAATAACTTATGTTTATCAGATAAACAACTTTGATATACCTAGGAAGTTATCGTGATAAAAATGTGTCATTAATTGTATATGCAGTAATTGTAAATAAATATAATATAAGGAGAGAGAGATGCAAATATGCACGAATGAAAAAAAATATGCAATATACAAATATATTATGTGGACAAATCATAAATCTTCTTCTATGGCGATGAAAAAAATCAAATATGCAGTTGCATATAATCTGGTCACTAATAGTAAGTTTTAGTGTTTATAATAGATATTTTTCTGTCAAAAAATAATAAAATTTTTGATGTCTTTTTTTCAATTTCAATTTCTTCTCCCAGCAGTTATTTTGCTTTCGAGTTATCTCGTAGGTGCCCTAGACGTCTCGTTACACTGCATTCGAACATTGACCCGTCTGAGACGTGTATATAACTTAATGTTATATAAATGTAATTATGTATATAATAAGTATTAATAACATCTCTCATTTATTATAATAATTATTTGGCCTTTTTGACGCATGATAAACCTTCATAACTCCTGGAGGGAGGTCGGGTTATGCGTGACTGTAGGTACCTACTCACTAAAAGTCAGCACGGAAACGCAGAGGCTGCGGGATCGCTTTAGTATTGTCATCCACTACCCCTCCCAAATTGTTTGGCCTACGTTTAAAACGCGAGATATTTTTAAAGTATATTTATCCCTACTGATAAATAACTGTATCAGACTTAGTCCGTTTGTATCATTTTAATGCGTCAACGCTTCGTTGAGATGTAATATGAAACATGGATATCTTAAAATACAAGGACTATAAATATTAAATATTGCCATATTTTCTTTGAAAAAAAAAAATACCTATGATTCATTGCACTTATTAACAAAATGGAACAATACAAGAATAGCTCATTCATACAATAAATTATTTTAAATTGACAATATTAAACTAATTTATTAACAAGTTATAAATTTTTATTGATATTTATTGACATGGCGTGGCTAGTTTTTATTTATAATTGTCATAATATGAATTCATTTGTGTTAAGATAAGGTTATCATCGTGAAACATTAATTATTGTAATTAATATAAAGTACCTATATGCAACATTTTTTTTATCTTCAGACATATACTTTTCCCGGTCAGTGATATTACTCGTAGTTAATTGCTGTTCAACGTACCACAGATGCTTTGCGGAAGTAAATTTAAGTAGTAGAAGTTTGCGGAAGTAAAAGAAAGAATTTTTAATAGTATTTTTATAAATTAATTAGATTAATTTATTTCTATTTTAATTTATCGGAAGAATGACTATAATATTTATAATGCTTTAGCTTTCATTTATAGGTGCATATAAGCACTGCTGTTTTATAAAGGATTTTAATAACATATAAAACTGGTATTTTGAATCCATGTGATTCATTAGCTGATTAGGTATGCATATTTTATACGTAACTTATATATAATATTATATATAATATATAAATGAATAAAATACATATATGTCCTCTTAACGTCGAAAATCGTAAGTGTTTTAATTGAAGTCAGAATATAGATCTTATGTCAACAAATAAGCTTTTAAACCTGCGAATAAAACCACGGCACCGAGCTATTTAAAATTTACATAACCACTTTTAGCTTGACTTCCTTGTAGATTCGATAGAGAAAAGTAACAGGCTGAAATTAAAGACATAAATTTTATTATAATTGCTATATAATTTAGCAGTATAAGAACCGGGACTCGTAATGGCATATCTGACGCAATGTGGTTGCAAGCGCCATAAGAAAATGTGCATGCGCAGCTTTCAAGTCGAGTTTCGTTTGCATCGCCAATTGTATCCAAAGGTGTAGTAACCTGCCTGATGCAATAAATCGTTTCTGTTAAAGCATGATTGAAAGGTAAGACGATTACATCCTTTTCAAGAAATACCAAACAGAGCCTACCAAATAAATTTTTATTTGATAAGTTTAGCTCGAAAACCTGTGGTTTACTGTCCTTTTCCTCATCTATTTGTAATTTGAGTTGATACAATACCTGTTTTATTTATAAAAATAGTAGCTGATCAAATAGGGTGGCCATTTGATGTTAAACACTGCAGCTCTGAACATCTGGACCAGAGTAGATAACCTAACCTAACTTAGCCTAGTATTGGAAGTTGGGCTCCAATTTTCTCACATTATTTCATACCTTGTTTCATGCTGATCCTCAGTGAAAGTTTGTTCTGTACTGGAGCCCGTATATGTAAATGTGTCATATGACTCGGGAAATAACCAATCACCATGCCGAGCATTATTTAAATCCATCCAGTGACTTCCGTGTGACGCGTGCACCCGTAGACCGGTAGACGATCGGCTGATATTTATGATTACGACTCCGCTCCCCATTGTTTGACGCGATCGTCAATAATATTCCTTTTATTGAGTTTCTAAACCTTCATTTACATAAACAAACAAGTAAATTCATCAGCTTTGTACCTACATTTCCATAACTAAAGAATAATATATATATAAACAAATTTACAATTTAATAATAGTAGTATTTATGAAACTCACTAAGATGGAAAACAATAATTTTGGTAACCTTTAATGAACAATGAAACATTTAAATGTTTTCTTGACATGGCCTTTCTTGTTAGAATTATGAAAAGCCTATAATTATTAACTTTAATATTCATTCAAATTGAAATAATTGTAATAATATTTATTATTGTAATTACTCAAAGGAATAGGCCAACTGTTTCTCTCGATGTATAGTATAGGTATATAACACTTACCTATATTCGGTAGCAATATATTGCGAAACTAACAAACATTATATTTTACTTAGGTATACTTATTGGTTTGAACATACCATACACAACATACATTACATATTGTATTTGAAAATGCTTTTAATTACTGCCGTGCGCCATGACATAATTGTCACTTACACTCCTCTTGTTTCCAAAAAAAATGATCCATAACACTTATTTTTAGACCGATTGAAGTAACATATCAACATTGCGTGAATATTTTGATTAATCTATTTTAGATATAAGTATTCACATAACAGATACCTATGCCTCTATTAATGTATAATAAAATATTGAGTGTTCGTTTCTATTTGAAATTAATATTGTTAATATAAATACGTATAATACCTACTTGTAAAACCTACCTAATGAAATCTTAAGCGCATAATATTATTGTAACGAATATTTAATGAATTTTAATGCCTAATGCAACAAGTGTTTCTCAGCGTGGGTGAAATATGTATTTTATGTACAGTATAACGTAAAGTTAAGAATTCTATAATATTGTACGTCTTAAAGCAAGAAAAAATTCTACGTCATAAATATCTTTACGTGGGTTGAGTTTCAGCTAAAGTTCATACAAGCATTTTTTCGTTAACCTTTAACGTCTACAAGGCGGAAAACTAAACAAAAGGTCATCGACTTATTTAACATTGTCCCAAAAGTACTGTCGTCACCGCGCCACGCGAGCTAAGTTCTAATGAGCAAATGACAAAGCATCGATTTTCATACAAAGCGGTGCTGGCTTAACGCCGACCCCTTTTCAATAAAAATCACATTTTCTTTCACAAGTCAGTTGTTGGTGCCTGGGTGACATTCATGGAGGAGTTTAGTGACTTCCGAAGTAGCAGGTTATCAGAC
>DVVJ01001673.1:0-10901 GCA_018234505.1 Junonia neildi neildi
CTGTCATTTGCGTTTTGTTATTCCAAGTCTGATTATTTTTTGTTATACCACGTTTTATAGTGACTGACGTTTCATGTGAAGTCACACGGGTATGCTTTCGAACGGGATAAAAGTATCCTATGTCCTTCTCCTGGCTCTAAACTACCTCCCTGCCAATTTTCAGCTAAATTGGTTCAGCCGTTTTTGAGTTCTAAATGGAGTAACTTACACGACTTTGGAATGAAAGAAAGCATGGAGCGTTTATGTAACCTTTATTATTTTTGGACCAAACGCTCTAATCTGTCGCAATTTGTGCACTGTCGACGCCGAACTCAGACTCACAAGTAACATGCGTCTTTCAACGGTGCCATAGCTAAACTTAGCGGAGAATTGATTTACTAGGAGCCTTATTCCATGTTTACCGTCCTTGCCAAAGTTTACTCGTATCGATGTAATGTCTGTATCATACATTTTGTCACGTCGGAAATGATCATAGGACTGCAGTCTATGCGCTCCCTTAGGATGGCCGCCATGTTGAATTTAGGTCACGTTAATTTTTTTTCGTAGCCAGGCTTTGCTGAATGGTATACGGATACGGATTTAATACACATATTGTGGGTGTTCTTTTCAAGTAGTCAATACGCCATCTTGGATGTCCGCCATGTTAGATTTAAGTTACGCGATGATTTTGTTTTTGTATTCCTGATAGCAAACCCTCTTTATTGATGTCCATATCATGGGGGTGGATTTTAAACAGCCAGTCATCCATCTTGGGGAGACAAATAAAAAAAAAAAACTACATATAAAAAAGTATATTTTGATAATATGCAGAAACATAAAAACTTTTATAATATTCAACACACCACTTTCATTGGTTCAGTGACAATATTTATTGTCTAGGAATAAACTCAATATGCATTGGTTCTGCTGGAAGGTGCCAAACAGTCCGTTTACTGATCTTAATATCCGAGGGTTTGGGCGAGTTAGGGTAAGGCCGGACCTTGAAGTTAAGTATTATTTGTGCCAAGGCGAATTGTACCGTCATTAAACCGAATCTCTTTCCTGTAAAGAAAAAATAAACAACAATTAAAATTATTCAAATGCTAATTTAGGAATCATGACATATAATATACACACATCACATCCTAAACCTTTTTTAAAATCTTTATTTAATTTTTTTTTTTAACAAATTAATCTTAATATATTTGTTAAAAAAAGCAGCAACTATGACACTCTATAAATCCTCCTTAACCAGTGAGCCAGGCTTGAGAATAAGATAGGCACAAGTACCTATCTCATTTTCAAACCCAGCCTAACAAGTTTGTACAGCGCTCTGGCTCCATCTGACAAAGGATAAGCCAAGAGGCTGTTTATTCCACCTACTTCTTTTATAATTCTATAACGCATTGAAACATCATAACGGAATGTTTCGTTCCGAACACATTCCATCAAAATATGATATACGTCCTCAACCTTACCACACTCATCACAATTTGGCGTATCGATTTTTCTCATTAAAAATCCAAATTTATTCAATGGAATGTGTCCGGAACGGATTCTTAAAGCTATAACAATATCGGATCTCTTTAAGTTGTTATTAATCCAAGGAGAATTAAAGGGTTCAGGCTGAATAGTTTTGTACCAAATGCCTTTCGTAGTAGACCTTTCATCAAAATATGTTTTCCAAAGTTTAAAACACTGTTTCTTAACTTTATCTAAGCACTCACTATAAAAAGGCGTAGTTATCAACTCTAAACCGTCTGATGAAGCTTGTTTTGCTAAATTATCGACAATTTCATTGTCACCAATACCACAATGCGACGGAATCCATTGTAAATATACAGTTTTTGATAATGAATACAACTCTAATATTAACTGAATTACATCATAGGCTATAGGAATTCCTCTATAATTAAAAGAACATCGAATTAAATGCTGTAAACCACTTTTAGCATCTGTAAATATAACAAATTTATTTTCATTGATATTCTTGATATACAATAAAGCCTTAACTACAGCTAATAATTCTATGTGCATTATGGACACATTACAATTTATTTTAAACTTAGCTTTAACTCCATTTTGACAATCATAAAAAGCTGCACCACTACAATTAATGTCTTTGGATCCATCAGTAAAAATCTTATAAAACCCACAATAACTCTCTGCGCATAACTTATTGTAAAGAGCACATAATTGATCATTATTAAAGGCGCGTTTCGGTTTATCTATAGATTTGATTGTGGGCTTAATAATATTACCTAAATCTACACCACTAATCCAAATATTTAACGAATACATTTCTAATTTAGAACTCACATTAATAGAAGTATCTTTTAAAAAATTATGGATAGTAAATAATAAAGGCTTTTTCTTTCTTTGCCAACGACGAGTGTGCATTAAAGCAGAGAATTCATCTAATAGATAAGTGATTGAATTGGATTCACAAGCTTTGTTTTTTAATAAAAATTTACTCCCTAAATACTGTCTACGAATAAAAAGTGGCTGCAAAGAAAGTTCGCTTTCCATCACGTGAATAGGAGAACTCCTTATAAAGCCTCCTATTACCCGCATAGCTTGGTTTTGAATCAAATCCAGTTTATTAAGCTGAGATTGTGGACAGTCATCGTACAAAAAACTAGCATAATCCAAGCGACTACGTACTGTTGAGATATAGACTTTTCGTAAATGTTTAGGGTGGATCCCCCAACCCGAGCCAGACAATACTTTTAATAAATTAAGAAATTTAAAGCATTTATCATGCGTCTCGCCCACATGTTTTCTCCAACTTAGAGCACGATCTAGCCATACTCCTAAATATTTAACATTTTCTACGGTCTCCAAAACAATATTATTTATTCTAAGTTCAACTACATCCCTAACTGGTCTTTTCTTAAAAATACAAAGTTTACTTTTAACTGGAGAAAGATTCAAACCAAGGTTATTTAAAAGATTACATAACACATCTAAGGCAGATTGCAAATTATTAACAGCTTGTAACACATTACTACTAGTACAGTATAATACAAAATCGTCAGCATACTGCATAATCATAGCAGTTTTAATTTGTTTGCAAATATTAATTGAAGCTATATTAAATAATAACGGAGATAAAGGGTCACCTTGTGCCAAACCACGACTACATGTTCTAACAATAGTAACATTATCCACACTAATATGAATACGTCTTTCCCTAAGAAAATTCCAAATGTACGTACATAGTTTTGAACCAATATTCAGACGATCTAGAGTCTCCATCAAAGATAAAAGGTCTATATTATTGTAGGCATTGTCAATATCAACAAAACACGCGAGGGTTGTATTATTACTTAAAAATCCAATTTGAATTTGAGTAACCAAACGAGATAGGCTGTCTAAACAAGATCTAGATTTTCTAAAACCAAATGTAACGTCTGAGAATAAGCTGTTTTTTTCTATATACCACTCAACTCTTCTATTAATGATAGTGTGGAAAATTTTGCAAACACAAGATATTAGGGATATAGGACGTAGCGCAGATGTAGATTGAGGGTCACGGCCAGGTTTTGGAATAGGAATAACACGTATGTCTTGCCACTGAGCAGGAACAAAGCCAGTATTTAAGAAACAATTATACAAATGTAGCAAAACAATTTTAGCATTATCGGGAAGATATTTTATCATTGAAAATGAAATATTATCTACACCGGGAGCCGTATCTGTAGATTTGATACAATTATTTAATTCAAAAATCATTATGGGTTTTTCTAAAATTGAATTAAATGAACGGAAATCAGGTTTATGTGGGGGAACAAAATCTGGGCATAAATTGCGTAGAAGATAATTAGCTTTATCCTTATCAACTTGAAAGTGAGGAAAACCACGACCTTTCATCCATTTCATTTTGTACCACAACTCATTAGAGGTAGTATTTTCATCAATTGAATCACAAAAACTTGACCATCCTTTCCTCTCGGCACAACGCATAAGTCTTTGCGCTTCTCTGACGGCATCTAAAAACCTATCAAGATTGTAAGGAATAGGATTACGCCTAAATTCAGCAAGGTAAAGTCTACGAATAGCAACAGCTTTAGATAGTTGAGCATTCCAGTAAGGTTTAGGAGAAAATTTACTTTCAGGTTTATGACAAAATTTTATATACGGAATGAATAAATCAGCAGCATCATTGATTAAACGTAAAAAATTATCATACAAAGACTGTAAGTCGTCAGAAAAAGTAAAGTTAGAAAATGATTTTTCTAAAAACAAAGTGTAAGACTTCCAGTCGGCCATCTTAAAGTTCCTTTTCTTATAGTAAAAAACATTTATTGGTATACATGTAGATATTTTAATAATTAAATGATCACTTCCTAGTGTCTCTCTAGTTACTTGCCAGTTAAAACACAAAGAAATGTCCGCCGAGACGAACGTTATATCCGGTGAAGATTCTCTCAAGACGCCTTCGACTAGCTGAAATCTAGTAGGGGAACCATTATTTAAAACAATAAAATCAGTTTTCATCAACGAATTAAGGATTTGCATACCACGACTATCTGTTTTGTACGACCAAGTTGTGTGATGACCGTTGAAGTCACCTAAAATCATTGTTTTCCGTGTTGAAAGACTAAATAAAAAATCCCAATCAGTTTGGTTAGTGTTAACTTCGCTTGAACAATAAATGCAAATAATATTTTCTAATTGATCGCAGTTAAAAACTTTAATCCAAATCACTTCCAAACCAGGATTAATGTTTTGAAACTGAATACGTTCCGATCTGATAGTTTTATGTACCAATAGAATAACACCACCAAACGGAACATCCCTATCCTGTCTGTATATATTATAATTACTTATTGTCAACCTGAACTCCGACTCAAGCCATGACTCAGTCACTGCAGCTACGTGAATTTTCTCCTGAATTAACAAATGCTTAAAAGATGATAATTTTGACCTAATACTTCGTGCATTCCATTGAAAAATATTAAAATTAATATATTTAATATGACTATTATCCATTAATAAATGAAGTTACAATCGTAAAGAAATCCGATACGTTCGACATACATTTTTTAACAAATATCTTAACCCAGTCTATAATAACTTTCAAAACATTTTTTAATTTGGTAAACAAAGTAATATTTTTTAACATAATAATTGTACGAACTTTTTGAATTAACTCACTGAAAGATAGTGTCTGCTCGTCTGTAACGCATTGTTCTTGGGACACACTGTGAAGCTGTGGGCAGTCAGCGTTGTCATCAATATCACTATTTGAAGCAGCTTCCATAAACTCAGTTTCGTCCTCCATAGCAATAGGTTGGTTATTAAAATTAATTGTGCTCGACTTACGATTTTTAAAAGACACTTTCCTTGTATGAGATGGCCCCGTACTAACTACCTCGGCAAACGACGGGGATACAGCAGCCGATGATGAACCAGGCCCCTCTGTGTTCTCTGTGTTTCCAATATTACTATTAAGAGTAGAATTAGCTATATTATTATTGCAGGCGGGTTTCGAGGTTTCACAACGGATTGAAGTAGGTGGTACATATAATATTAATGCTTTTTTATATGTAACGTTATATTCGGACATAAGTTCTCTAATCTTTTTTTCTTTCTTATATACGCGGCACGACTTCGACAGAGATAAGTGATCTTCGCCACAGTTGACGCATTTGTATGTAGTACTTTCACAATTTGCATGATGACCACTACATTTAGGACATATAACTTTGTTTGAGGGACACAAATTCCTTGTATGGCCAAATCTCCAGCATTTAGAGCACTGGGTCACCGGAAATATATATGGGTCGACTTTAATTCTTAAGTCAAAAATATAGATATGCGACGGTAATACCGGTCCTTTGAATCCAATTCGGACCGATTCACTCGCAACCCATTCATTCTCACATCTACGGTTAAGTCGCTTAACAGATACTATTTCAATATTGCTTTTTAAATACTTCAATAAATCTTCGTCTAATAAATCAGAATCAATATCTTTAACAATTCCATATGAAATCCCAACCTCCCAAGTTTTTTGACTCTTCCAACCCATGTCGCGCAATACCTCGTTAGATATAAACTTTTCAACTGACTCTTCCGAATTAAAATTAATAAGAATTTTATATGGATTTATATACTTTATATTCATAATACCAGAAATATTTTGAGTTTTAAGCAATTTAGCTAATGCGAATTGTTTCGGAAATTTGTCTCTGCAAGTCACACTTAACTGAATATCCTCAACAGATCTTCTTTTCGCTCTACTCCTTGATACTTGAGTCCATTCCTCCTCATTATTTTCCACATCTTCAATGCGTCCCCTTTTATTAGAATTACTATCCATGTTATTTGAATTCATTGGTAATGTACAGTCCTCTAACTTCATTAACGAATTTTCCGCTACTAATATATGTCCACTATCACTTTCCTCATATTCGAATAATTGTATTACATTGTCGTTTGAAACAGAGTTTTCAACCATCACAAGTAATTTTAAAAGTCATTACGCAATATAACATATTATTTAATGTACTTTTGCACTTATTTAATAATTTAAAATATTTTTTTTCAAAACGTCAATGTTTCCCGCGCAATCAATCAGCGCCATCTTGAATTCTAATTAATTAACAGTGGCAATTTTCATACAGATTACAATAACAATAATAAGAATAATAATGAAGTAAACAAAGAGGGTAAGTAAATTTTATTTTTATTCGTCGTCGTCGTTGTCAGCCAATCGCAGTCCACAGCTGGACATAGGCCTCCCTAAGTTTGCGCCAAACCTCCCGATCCTCCGCAACCCTCATCCAGCCTGCTCCGGCAACCTTATGTATGTCGTCGGTCCAGCGGGCCGGAGGGCGTCCTACACTACGTTTGCCAAGACGCGGTCTCCACTCCATGACTCGTCTGCTCCAACGGCCATCGGTCCTGCGGCAGACGTTTCCGACCACTTGCCACTTCAGCTTGCTAATTTTGCGAGCTATGTCGGTTACTTTCGTTCTCTCACGGATAACCTCATTCCTTATTTTTATTATTTTATGTTTATTTTTATATTTTCCTTGAACAAATATATTTATTTCTAATTTAATTTTTAGACTCTTCAAGAGATATACAACCAAAATGGCAAAAATGATATAATAGATATAATATTAAAATGATAATAGAATGTCCGTGCCAAGATAATGTGACCGGATATCGTTGGAATACCACGATCTTCAGATAAAAGTTAATTCGAGACGAAGATGGTGTCTCAAACAACAACATCTCACCGAGTGCCGGCATGACTCATTCCAATCGTTATCGAGCAAACAGAATGTTACAATTTAGTAGAATTCTCAAATATACATTATACTGTACGCACAGAATAGATAAAGTATACAGAAACAAAGCTTCAAACAACGGCGCGAAACGAAACCGATTAGAAACCGCGAAAGCAACTCAGCGGGACTATATTTTTTTTGTTTGCTTTTTTTAAGACAATGCCAGGACAGTTACAAATAGTTTTATTACAAATAAAAACATTGAGACAGCCTGGGAGTAGGGAGAGAGTTGTAGTATTAAAGAAACATTGGCGGTAGTTGTAAATAATGTTTCTTTAATGCTTCAAATAGACGAATGTCATGTCAGTCTACCCGTGACCACAAACGCTGTAAAGTGCTCGAAACGTCGGGATGATAAAAATAATTAATATACGCGATTTAAATCCGTTCAAATTAGTTTTATTTCAAGAGGAAATATTTGTATGTATGAAACAAATATACTCAAAAATTACTGGACCGATTTCAAAAATTCTTTCTTCATTGGCATATCCATTATCGTTTATTAACATATCTAAAGTGTATAAAATGTATGTTAATAATCTATATTTAGTCCTTGCAAAGTCGGATTACTTGTCGTATAATAATATACTTACCTTAATAAAAATAAAAAATAAAACTAAAATTTGTTAATTCCATTAACTAAAATGTTTTATTCAAACCATCGCCAACCCTAGCTCCAGTTTGCACGAACTAACGGAACGGATCGTCAAGAGAAATTCATTAACATAGAACAATGCGATATAATTATGCCATTAACGATTACGTAGTTACGTCGGATCGAGGGTTTACGAGCGATATTATTACCAGCCACTTGAAGTTCACTCGATTATACAACATCAAATTAAATTATACGTATTAATGCATGCTGGGAGAAATTCTGACACATGTATATCCGCCAAGCTGCAGTGGAATAGTGTGGTGCTTTCAAATCTAAGCTAATGCACCACAGTTGGTTATGTTTTAGAGGCTTAGTGGACTTTTGCCCAGCAGTGGGATATTTCTTTATGTACTATTCTGCAGTGGGATTATTCTATACGATTTTTCTTACGCATTACTAGATTTTTCTCGAATCTTGCGTTAGTGTAGTTTATTATGCCTTACGTGACTATGTTTTGGTACTCAGCCCTATTTATATTCCTAGCTAACCGTTGAACTGATAAAAAGGCTACTGTCTATCTTATTTCTGGTTGTAAAATGTTTTCCGACGCAATAACTTACTTCGTACTTTAAAAATTATTGTTCCTTCGAAAACGAGATGCTACTGCTTCCCGAAGATAAAGGGACACGCAACTGAAAAATTAAGTTCAAAAACTAAAACCCGACTACTGAAAAATATGAAACAAGAAAATCCCGTAAAATAGCCGTGGAATATGTGTCATATATACATACATACATACATACATACATACATACATACATACATACATACCTACATACATGCATACACACATACATACAGACATATATACATACATACATACAAAATCATAACCCTCCCTTTTGCTTTGCTTTGCCATAGTCGGGTAAAAACGGAACGCCTGATCTTTACCAGAACGTCAAATGGTTGATGCACACGAGAAACGGGACAAAATAGGATTTTTTCAAAATAGGAAACCTTCTTATATGTGGAGCATGTGAGTATTTATTTATCTCGATAGTTGCAGATGAAAAGCGACCAAGAACTTTTTTGAAATTTTTGTGAAATAGATTTAAGAAACTGACATTGCTTTTAACAGATACAATTATAAATAAAATATCCCGATGTTTGTATACGAAACCTCAACAACACAATCTGTCTGATTATTCCAAAAAAAAAAAACACATTTTCAAAACCATACAAAACCGCATCGAGAATTCGAGAGCCATTGAATCTAATACCGACTAGGTACATTTCAACCATAATAAGGTAACATAATCCGACAGAAATGTCTGACAGAGAGGGAATTAGCATCCGAAAATGCAGCCTGCAGCGGCGCATGCGCTTTGCCTCCGCGCTAAATAGCCTACAATCCGTCTTAGTACTAACTACGCTCGAATTTCGATCTTACTATGTAACTAACTGAATCCTTTTGGCGGTACGCGGTCCTCTGCGTCTAACCGTCAGTAGTCCGCCAGGCGTCGTGGGCTGCGCACGTGTTGTCCGTCGTATTCCGACGCGGCCCAAAAGTTTCGAACTTACATCGTGTTTCTGTTTCAGTTTACGTGATTTTGATGTTGAAAATTGGATTGTTTGTGTATTGACTGGGATTATTGTGATGATTTTCGTAAGGTATGTTCGTTGTATTGTTTTTAGAAATGTAAGGAATATTTTTTTATTTTATTGGTTTAAAAAAGTATTTGGATTTTTTATTCGACTGTACTTAATTAGGAAATTTTATAAAATTTGCGTGGAGAGAATGTACTCGTAGGTAGAACTTAATGATAAGCAATTTTAGACGGTTATTTTAATAGTTATATAAATATATACAATGTAATGTGAATAAAATGCCTAAATAATATTAGAGGAACGGACTTAAAACACTTAAATTAAATTGCTTTTAAGCAGCTTTAAACCGTGTTTATTAATTAATTTCAACAACAGGGCAAATTAAACTTATTTACATGATCGTTCTCCGTGATAATTGAATGTTCGATGAACGATGTTTAAATATAATTTAAAAATTTAATTAATCTTTAAAAATCTGACTTACAAGCTTTAAAATCTAATCAGGTATCGATTAATAGGTACTCATTATTATACGTAAATTGTTATTGATATTATACTCGTATATACCCATATAAATTTTATAAATAAGAAATAAAATTATATATCAATAAATAAGGTAAATAATTAAAAGAATAATTTTATTTAAAATATTGATTTAAAAATGGCGAAATTAATGAAATCTATTTAATATGGCACAAGGATTTTGTTATTAAACAAAATGGTGTTCATCAAATTTAAGTGATAAATCTCTATTAATAACTAATATCAAATATTCATCAATATAATTATAATCTATATAAAAACAACTACACCTCTATATGACTTTAAATACCCACCAACTAAATCCAACTTAATTAGTTTTGCAGTAATTAAAGCTGCATAAAATGCATTGCATTACCACTAATAAAATTCATATTTTAGAATCCATGTTAGTTTATAATTAAAAATACTTCTCTAGAGGAGAAATTCATCAATAAAATTATTAAAAGTCCTACAAGAACGGACTGGATAAATTTAAATGAACTATTTTAAACGGGTTTCCATCGCGTATATTAATTATTTTTATCATCCCGACGTTTCGAACAATTTACTCGTACAGACGATCCGCTTGTGGCCACGGTTAAAAAAGTTTTATTTATATGTGAAGTTATTGAGAAAATTCAAGAAAATACCTGTTCGATATTAAAAGTGGACTGTAATTTTTTATTTTATTATTACTGCACCTCAGCTGTATAGAGCCCGTTACTTATGACCGCTGAAATATGTATATCATACAGTAGGTACATATATAGATTTTAGACTCACCCCTCTTTATTTTCTCGTCTTCTTTTCTAAATTACCTAGTCTTGCCATAAATATTGTAATAAAGAAAAAAGAAAATTGTTAACTGCAAATAACATTTATTACTTTTA